>CM043115.1:69420048-69608044 GCA_023701765.1 Hylyphantes graminicola
AACTACCCACTCCAGTGACTTTATTTTTAACATCCGGATCGAGTTAAAATAAGTATGTGCAGTTTTTAATGCTTTTTTTGTCCAAAGATCGACTTTAAATTGTCTTTGTGCTTGTTCATTGTGAAACGTTATTTTCAGCGTGCGATTCAGAGCAGTATTTAATATGATAAATATTGTGGTTTTATGTGTCTTTAGTGATCATCGATCTATATTTATTAATTTTAGGTACATGTTTGATTAATTGTTTATTTATTTTAATAAAATTTAGTAAAACCTGCATGTAAACAAACATGCGATTGCCAATCAATGACTACGATTTTCAATGTTTATGTCAATAAATTTTCATATTAAACATTTATTTTCATTTAAGTTATGTGTGTTACATAGTATAAAGTATATTTTGCTTAGAATTTTGAGGTATTTCTGCCCAGATCATAAGAATTTAAGATAAATTTAACATTTTGAGATGTATGTTTACATCGTAACGATACGTAAATATTAATGTTAGATGTGTACAAAAGTTTGATTTTTACGTCACCCTTATTAATTAAACATGAATATATTTATATTCTAATCGATTTAAGTTTAAATATTTGAAACTTTAATTGTTTCATTGAAATAAAGTTTTGTAACTATCGTAAATTCCATATAATCGTTATAACGTTATTTACTTTTAATACTAGACGATTTCGATATGAATTAAAAAAACTTAAATTTGTAAACTAACTATATCGTATTGATTTGATCAATTTTGATTGCTGATTGCTTAAGAGATATTTGTTTTGAGTTTTCCATCAATCAATAACACTAGTGAATATTTCAATTCTTATTTTCGTTAATTCATTCAAATTTGGTCTTGAATAAATCGTTGCTTTGACATTTCAATTAAATTTCACTGTTAAACTATGCTTTTGAATCGAATTTGATACTTTTAAATTGAAACAATGATCAAATTTTGACTTGTTTACATTTGACCTTGATCTCATTTGAAAGCATGATTGACAATCTTACACATTGAATAGTATTTTTTATTGTTTTAAAATGAATACAATAGGTTTTTATTCAAGTATAAACAGAATCGCCTTTAAGTTTACTGATTATTTTAAACATTAAGTTAATTAGCTATGACAGTGAAATTTTCAGCTTTATATCCTATAAATCATTTTATTTACTAATACAATTGTTAGTAACATCTATTAAGATGTAATTTATTAGTTTATTTTGATTTATTCGTTTAATTTAATGAAAATTCTTTGAATGTAATAGTTCAAAGAAACGGTACTAGTTCATTATTACAATCAAATTGTACGCAAAGATGCAATAATTTGTTGATTGAATGTTTTAATAATACGTTTCCACTTTTAACTAAATGATGGTATACTTGTACACAAATACAAATTAGTATAAACCGGAATGTAAATATCTTTATTTTCAATAATTAAGAGGGACATGAAAATACAACTTTTATGTGCATCTAAAATTAATATTTATGAATCGTTACGATGTAAACATTCATTTCCAGATTTTAAACTTATTTTAAGTTATTTGGGTGTTACAAATAATAAGGTTAATGAAACTTATATAGAAAACATAAAACTATTATAACATGGTAAATTACTGAAATACTAAACAATTGATGCAAATGACACTTTGTGAATTTTGCGGGATTTTATGATATCTTTACCTAATTACACCCAGGGACAGAGTGTTAATCCTAATAATAAATACAGCAAACTCCTGATTATCCGTGGGTGGATTATCCGCTTTTTACTGCTGCAAAAATAATGAACAAAACTTAGAGAAATGCAATTAATCTTTTCAAAAAAATGCGTTGAAAGAACAAAGAATTCCTTTCACGAACGACGACTGCATTAAAAAAACAGTGAATGCACTTTAATAAGAATAACTGTAGGAAACCTGGTGTGCGCCAAAATGTGTTCGCCCAGGTGCACAATGCACATCAAGGGCTATTTGTCTTAAAGAGTCACTTGTAAAATAAACTGTCCGCGATTTTAATTAAACCGCGCGATTCCTGCAGATTTCGTTAATGATATACTTAAATTACTCTACTTTTATAAAACCCAGAAGCAATTTTGCTGATATTTTCTTTGCTTTTGTAGATTTATCTGCAAATTCGCTTATACGCGTATGCCTAGCCACCACCCATTCCGCAGATAATCGGGAGTTTACTGTATACATTTTTAAACTCTGCCCTCTCCTCATATTATTCAGAAAGTGTTTTCCTCTCTTTAATGCTTTTGAAATTTCCAAATGAGAAAGTATAAAATCATTCCCAACCAAAACGCTCATTCTTAAATTAGTTTTAAAAACCACTATTCTATAAAAAATTTATATTTAGGATGGTTTTTGGTTATGACCTTTGGCAGATACAATGATTGTTTTCAATCAATTAACATTGTGTTAATGGAGAGAAGTATTGTATTTATTTTCCTAAATCTCCCTTCAATATTATGGCAGGCAGTAAGAATAAACAGCTAAAAACAATAATGAAAACTGGTTATAGTTCTTACAACAGCATAATAATAACAGTTGTTGTGATATTTAAATACCAAATCGATATTTAAATACCAAAAATTGATTATTGTAATTTATTTTTATCCTACTTTTAATTATGGGTGCTCTTTGAGTAATTGGAAGTTTTGTCTGGTTTAGAACATTTATTTTATAATTACTGCTAAGCTCATCTTTCTGAAGAATAAAAAATGTATAAATTGATGTTGACAGTTTACAGCGTATTTATAGAGCACTCCCACTACATGGGGTTATTAGCTATATTTTTTGGCTGCGCAGACTATTTATAGGTGTAAAGTTATTTTGGCTTTGGCAATGCCCAGATTCGAACATGGGACCTTATTGCACGCAACAGACAAAAATTCTTTTAATAGGACATGTTTCTGAAATCATTAATGGACTCAGTAAACAACTTGTAGACAGAATAAGAAAGGAAAAAGGATTGGAAACAGATAATAGATAACATATAACTTAAAAGACTTAATAATTGCTTAAATATTGTGGAAAAAATATAAACAGGAACAATTTTTAAATCTGCTTTCAATGAACTTTAAGTGCAATTGTTTTTGATGTTTGATCTTTTTTTTTCAATAGGCCAGAATAATTAAATGCTTGATCCGCTGCAACTAAAAATTGTTAATAGATTGTACCCTGCATCCTTAGCTACAGATTTTACAGCAATTGGTATAGATTTGGCTAATATTTACTTTTCTGCTATACCCCCCACTGTTTGACTAAAAATTATTGTGTCAAACATAGTGAATCGTGACATGAATTTAATAAACACATTTGATTTGTAATTGAGAATGGATAGCCCAGTCCATAATGTGCTTGGAAAGGTTCCAGGTTCGGGCTTGGGCATTCCCAAATTTTACTTACTTATACCTCTTTCAATCCAAACTGGAGCATAAGGCCTCTGCCACATCACCCTGTTGGCAGCAACGGTCTTTATATCTCCCCATGACTTATTCAGTTCTTTAACTTCCCTGTCGATTGTTCTCCACCACGTTGTTTTGGCTTTCCTCTTTTTCTTTTGATCTGTAGATTCCATTCTAGAGCTTTCTTTGCTTTGAATTTTTCGGGCTTGCATAGCCAATTATACTGCTGACCTATAAATGGTCTGCACAGTTAAAAAACTTGATGAATAATATACAGTGTCGAGGGAGTGCATATGAAACATGCTGAGTCCTTACTGTATGTTGGCCGGGCTAATGCCCAGTGGGTTGGACATTTTTTAAGCAAAAAACTATTATATTTTTGTACAGATAATATAATAAATGATGACACAAATTTAAATGAATTTCAATTATAAAACTTGTTATAATCATTGAATACACTACTATGTGCTTAAGTCTACAGATGGTAGCCTGTCTACTATGTCGTTGTGTCATTTAATAGGGGATGGGGGGTGGCATGCGATATTGATATGATATCCTCCCGTATCATCATCACCTTTCCCTGCTTATGAAATTGAGTAAATGGACCACTAACATGTAAACCTATATGCATGGGATGGCAAATTCTATTGCGTAATGGGTTACATAGCCTACTTTCCTCCCTAGAAGCGGAGAGACAGTCGGTTAGGCACTCGCCTAGCATTCAAAAGGTCCCAGGTTTGGGTCCGGGCATCGCCAAAGTAACTGCCAACCTATAATCGGCCCGTGCAGCCAAAAATGTCGGACGAATATAATACCCCGTGTAAGGGAGTGCAAATTATATATCCTTCGAAGTCCTAACTCTGTGTACGATGTCGCCCTTAACGATTGTGTTGGGTGCCTATTCAGGTGTCGGCTTGTCACCTGACTGTGGTTCTACAATACTACGCCCTTCGCCAATATCCCTTGTGTAGCTCCAGTACGTTGATAATTCGATCCGAACCTAACCTAGGGAAGAGAGTAGGCTATGTAAACCTTCTGTTATGTTTTGTACCTAACGAGGGTGCGGAATTAGCGGTAGAGCTCTAGACAATGCCGATTTTTTTTTGAAAGCCCGATAAAAATGTCCAACGTACTAGGCCGCCGGTCTAACAAAAATTGTGACCGCGAGCTCACCAATAAAATAACATTCTGCTCTTTTAGAACTTTATCATTAACATTTAGCGATAAAGTTCTAAATGTGTTGCCAAATGGCGCTCTAGAAATCTGTCTATTTGATACAGAGCAAGCCTTACAATTTTGGAAAAGTGACATAAAAAGAAAAAGGCCCAAACACAAACGTATTAACGTAGAGGCGCTTTTGAATCTAACTGACAGTGTACTTTTGCAAAAAAGTCTGAATTCAGTGAAGGTGATTGCAACAGTACTGTCACAGAAGAGACGGACAACTGATTAACGAGTGTTACTGTAAAATATAGTTGTTAATACATTATATTTTAGGTAGTAAAATTGACTTTTTATTTAATTTTTTTGATCTAGCAAAATGTTTTAATGTCTACTGCTTATAAGTTCCTACTAGACCGGTTGTCTAGTGTAAAATTTTCTTAATTTTGCACCCTGCTAACCTTTCCCCACCTTTCTGTCAGTTATGTTATGTACCCAATTCAGGAATGTCTTTCTAAATATGCTTTTCCTCTTTCTGCAGTCATGCGCCCACGTGATCTGATCCCCAAGTGAGAAGGCAGGGTCCGAACATACCCCTGCCCCAAGTCCCGACCCATGTTCTCGATGGTCAGACTTCCTTGGCTCGGTGTCCGCTATGGGCACTTCTGGATCTGCCTGAGAGATGTGAGTCACCATGAAGATAAAAGCGAGCAGGGTTATTATGAAAGCCAAAGCCTCGTTCTCCTCAAGTCAGCGTGAAACTGTTGTAACATCTAGCTTTAGAGGTGAGGCTCTTTGTTTGTGCTTGGTTGATAAGAAATAAACCTTAACCGACATTAAGTTTGCAGTATACAAATAAATGTTCTACTAGAAAAAGGGTAAATAGTTCCCTTTTTCGAGTGCAAGAATCGAATAAAAAAGGTGTTTCATATGGACATGCCATAAACAATTTTATTTGTTATTTCAAGACATAAATTTATTATTTTTATTAGTTTAGCTTCAGTTAGAGTGTTATTTTAATTATTTTTTCCTTCGATTTTGGACGCAACGGCGCACGAATATCAGGGTCAAAGGAGCAACCAGCGGGAACAGGCGAAATTTTGGTGCCAGTAGCGTTGTTTATGCAGTTTCCTCCGCCTAGTACATTTCTCTGCTGCAAACTTAAGGTCGTTTTTGGTATAAGAGATGGAATTTTATGTACTATATCTTGCCTTTCTAGAATGCGAGCTTCAAAAGAGTTTTCCTTCCCCATCCTTGCATGTGGTTTTCTTCGGCGTGAGCATGTTTTTCCCCCACCCTACTTTTGTTTGAACTGTTCGCATTGTTAACCTCACAGCAGGACCTCTAGCGCGTTAGTTTTCGAATAGCAATGCTCCCCCGTTTCTTAGAAAACCAAGCGAAAGAATGGGGGGAAGAAAGTTTTTGCGAGGCTCCCATAGTAAATAAGCGGTATAGCATTGTCAATATTTCCGTCTGTCATCCAGTCTTGCCCCTTTCGATTTGTATTCTATCAAATTTATAAAAATGATACTTTTGTATTTGTAAATTTGGCTAAATATCTTTGTCGACAAACTTAATTTACTGGCGACAAAACATGTCATGCACAGTTAACGGTATGTTTAAAATAATCTGTTCGGCTGAAATTATATATATTTTTTTGCTTGTGTCTGTAAACATTCTCATATGTTTGGAAAGTCCATGTATTGTGTTATCATAGATCTATCTTTTATTTTGTCTTCCATAAAAAAATCTTTGTATTAAACTAACAGGAAAGTGGGCTATTTTATTAATTCATAATTTCTCCTTTTTGGTAGATGTACATGCGCCATACATATAGGTTTATTACAGCACAGCTTTTTACTTATAAATTGAAATTGTTTTAAGATATTGACACAAATTATTAAAAACAAGAATTGTATGTTTTGATTAAGATAAGTTTCTTCGGTAGTTTTTCTGGTGACTTGTTAGTTGTAAACTAACCAAAAGAAATGGAAACTGTTTATGTTAACGACAACTAATAATTTTTAAAATATCATTTTGTTTGGAGTTAGATTTTGTTTAAAAATTGGTGATTGTAAAATGCAATACTTTTCTGAATGATTCATTGTTTCAAAACATATAAAAAGATGTGTTGCTTTTTTATTGCTACTTAAATAAAAATGATTTTTTTATTTTTTAAATTTTATATTTGTTTAGCATGCTTGAAACATTAAGTTTAATTATTTAATTTAATTAATTTTAAGTTTTTTTTATTTAAGACTTTTGCATGACATATTTCTAAGTTTTGTTTTGCATGGTTTTTGTGTTTTGTGAAATTTTTGTCCCAAGTATGTTTTTCTTTTGTTTAGTTTAGCTAGCCTATTTGTGAAGTCCGACTCTGATATTCCAAGCTATGTACAACAATGTTTTGGAACCAAATGAATACCCTAGACATTTTTTATCTGACCATAATATGTGTATGTATAATTTATGTTTTTAGTTTTGAAAGAGAAAAATATGTACCACCTTTTTTAACCACAACATTCGTTAACATTCTGTTGCTGATACTTAATTTTCAAAGTACCCTCGACTAATATCTTTGTTTTTTCGGCTCGGTGGCTGTGAGGTATTTTGTGCCCTCCTTGTAAGCTTAACACTTTAAAGACGGGTGTCGACTGACCCATAGACAAAGAATCTTCTAGACCAGCAACTTAATCTAATGCCTAGCTCTTCAAACGTGTCGAAAGAAACTAAAACACTATTAAAGATTGATTTGTTTTTGGTATAATTGTACTCGGAATGTACAGTTGTAGTAAAAAAAAATTACCCACTAGGGATTATTTCGACCGTTAGTCATCCTTTTACATCGAACCTTTTTGACCATGTGAACAAATAACATTCTGAGTTAATTGCATGACACAAAATTTGCATAAGGGGCCGTCTTAGTATTTAAAAATGTTATGAACTTTAAAATTTTCAATAGCAACACCCAATTTTAATTATTTATAAATGTGAAAAACCCTAAATCTAAGTTTTTGTTACATTTGGATGAGTATTTGACGAGTTATTCAATCGAATCACTTGTGGACCTTTGGGGGACCATGTCAAAAATGACAAGCGTAGAGTCAGTCTCTAGGTTTATTAATGGAGGAAAAAGAAGCACAAGGTCAAATATCTTGAGGATGGGGCCCTACGAGGGATATAAAAGTCAATGAGTAGCTGTACATATTCAAAAATAAAGTCGAAAAAAGTTGTCCGTCAAAAATAGATCCCTAGCGTCACTTGATAAGGGTTCTAAATTACGAGGTGTAATTGTCTCTGTTAAAGCTCCTAAAGGTGGCTGCAAATAGGCAGCCAGAAACCATTACATTATCCCTTAGACACAACGGGCACGCTAGTTTCTATGTCAATTTCAATGTAGAAATTATCTAACGAGAGTTTCAAACTTAGAGTGGTCTTATTAGTCTATGGGTCAGTCGACGCCCGTCTTTAAAGTGTTAAGATCGCTTGTGCAAGCTCTCCTGTCTCAAATCCGCTGGTTTTCAGGATGGGAAAATTGTCAGCATTCATTGTTTGGCATGCAGAAGTTCCCTTGTGTGCCCATTTGGCTTCATTTTTCTTGGCAAAATTAAATCTTGGCATTTTTTGAAACCCACATAGAGTTCGTATTTAGAGTAATCAGACAGGGCTGGAGAGCCCAGTCGGTTAGGCACTCACCTAGCATGCGAAAGGTCCCAGGTTCGGGTATGGGTTATCACCAAGATAACTGCCGACCTACAAACGCAAAAATGTCAGACGAATAATACCCAGTGTAAGGGCATTGCTACGTACGATGTGGCCTTTAACGGTTGCGTTGGGTGGTTATTCAGGTTTCGGCTCATCACTTGACTGTGGTTCTAAAATACGTCGCCGTCGCCAATAGCCCTCGTGTAGCTCTAGTGCGACAATAATTCAAACCTAACCAATTTATAGAAACTGGGTGGGCAGATTTTCTGGATGGGAAAATTTAAGCTTCATGTTTATTATTTCCATGTGATTATGTATATGAAAGATCCCTTGAGTATGCATTTGGCTTGTGTTTTCTTGGCACGTACCCAGTACAGCAAACATGTTGGTTTATAGTTTAAACCAAAATTCTAATCCTTGAAATCAAAACTTGCCCTTAAAGCCGTCTTCTAAAGAGCTGATTAGGTAGACAGTGATAAAAAAACCCATCCCATCTCATTATCAATCATAGCTTAGGCCCAAATTCAAACCCTTAAAATCAAAACTTGCCCTTAAAGCTGTATATAATTGCATGGTCCAATATTGTAACACATTTTATGAATGACAAAATTGATAGGATTCTTTCTCTAATCAAAAGTAAAGTTATAGGATAAAACTTTTAAATGAACAAGGATAAAATTATTATATTTTTATAGAAATATGCATGCATTTGTCTTTTTTTTTAATGTCTTTTTGTGTTACCTATATTTTGCTTTACGTGCAGTTATTTTAAAATCATTGTTGATTATTTTTGTTTATTGATATACTATTAAGTATTAACTTTTTTTTAATATAATGGTCTTGGATACAAGGCTGTTTAAGTAGGATTCATTTAGGATAGAATAAAAACCTGCTTACTTTTTATAAATATCTATGCATTTGAAAGCATTTAATCAGTTTTCAAATAAGCTTTCTGTTTCAAAATAAGTTTAATTGATTTTGCAGAGTTGCCATGGTTCTTGAAAACCTTGAAAAGTGCTTGAAAAATATTATCCACCATGAAAAGTCCTTAATTTTTTGGGCTGACTAATTTATCTTGAAGTGTAGCAAATGTTAATTTTGGCTTCATTAGAAACACTTTTTCAATGTGAATCGGCTCGTGTTTTGTTTTTTGAATCAATGTTTGTGCAACAAGAAGGCAGAGCATGAGATTATAGGCTGATTTTTTAATAACTATCAGTACGCTCAGTACTTTTATTGGTAACAAAGTAACGAAAATTTTTCGCTACTTTTCCGTTACTCTCGTGCCGTTCTTCGTGGGTCTTTTCGGTAGCTAAATGGTTATTTTATAACACGTATTTAAGTTCATTTGAAAGTTAGAGAGCTCTTATTTGTTTCCTAAATTAATTTTTTAAAACTATCCTTTAATTTAGGTACTTTTTTGAATATACAGTCCTTGAAAATGGAGAAATATATCCTAGAAAAGTCTTTAACCCTTTCAGTCCCAAAAATTTACTACACGACAGAAACTTCTGATATTCACAAAATAAGCTTATTTTAGGTCAAATATACGAGTTCCTAAAGAAAAAAAAATTCATTTAAATTTTTTATCTGGTTTTTAAAATAATGCCAAATTTTTTTAACTGTGGATAACAACAAAATAAAAAAAATATATATTACCTAAAAACACTTTGAGTAATATATTTTAAGGTATCTGACCATACTATTAAAACAAATATTAATTATTCTAACCGAAATTGTTTAAATTGTGTTTCAAATATGTGGAACTGAGGTGAACTTATCAAAAATCAGGTGAAACGCTTGTTGGCTATTTTCTGAATTAAAAAAAACAGTAGTTCTGACTTCTATTGAGATTAATGTAAAATATTGTCGAATAGAACAAAGTGTGAAGAATCGAATGATGTATGTTTGGATCTCATAACGGGACATGAACATTTTGAAAAAAATATTGAAAGTGATGATGCCAAATGTCATCACTGGGACTGAAAGGGTTAAATAGTCCTTGACTTTTTTACTAAATAGTGTAGCAACCCTATAACTTTATGTCGATGAACATGTTGTTCCCTTTTTAAAATTAACAAGTTTCCCATTTTTCATAAACTTTGTATTAAGTATATTTTTGTTGCTTTTTGGAAGTGTGCTGTTTTTAACGCATCTAACTTAAAATCTTATTTTCTTGTTAAACTTTTTTTTTTTCACTTAGCATATTCTTCCCATTTCTCTGTTGTGTGCTATAGTGTTACATCTAAACAAAAATGAATAATCTTTTTTGGATTTTGCTTATGTCATGGTGACAAAGATTTTTACTTTTAATAAAGGTTTTATACCTAAATGATTTTCTCAATATGTTTTTGAACTGTTGAGTAATAGACTGTCTGGTAGATATAGTCAGGTTTGGCATACGATAAAGGAATATATACCTAAAAGACTTGTCTTAAAATTCAAATAACGTTTTTTTTTAATGTTTTCTTTTGGGGGGATGGTAGCTGTTAACTGAAAACTTAATTGTCACTGTGTTAATCCAATGGGAAAAAATAATCTTTTATGCTGCATTCATCTAGTTGTATTAAATATTTTTATCTGTTTATTTTACATGATAAATGTAGCTGGCTTACATTGCTCTATAATAACACTTTTTGAAATAGGTTACAATAATTTGTTGTAAATTAATTGATTGAAAGTTTTACAAAGAAGAATATTCAAACCAATTTATGAAAGTGGTATTATAGAGCCTTGTAAGTCAGCTACATTTATAATATAAACAACACAGTGTGTAAAGATATTCAATACAGCGGAATAATGCGACTTAGAAATTTTTTCCCATTGGATTAACACAGAGAGATGGTTTCAATTTGGATTCCCTGCCCCTTGCCCTAAATTTTCATTCAATATTATTCTCGCCTATTTTCTTCTTTAAAAACTGTCGTTGTATGTTAAGATTTTTTGCTTTTGCACCACAGGTGTTTAATTACCATTTTGATTTCAAAGAATAAGGTGATAAAATGTAACAATTTATTGAGTATATTTATTGATTGCTTTTGTTGGTGTTTCACTAAAGTTAAATTTTGCAATTTAATTAACCCATTTTTCTTTTATTGCACGAAATATTGTATTAAATAAACATTTTGAATCCACAGTTACAATCTTACAATTGGTATTTTTTTCTAAGATCTGCAATTCTTTTTATAGCATGCAGTTTTGCAATGGACGATGGAGGTCGTTGTCTGCTTGACGTGATTAAGTAAGTTATTTATTTAATTACTTAAGATTTTTATGTAGAAGTATAAAATTGCTTTGATGTTAGAATTTTGGTTGTTCAACAGATTTAACAAGTTATCCAAATTAGCTATGCAGTTTAGTTCACATAGTAGATATTTTTCTGTCAATCATAAGACAATCATGATATTTTAAAATATATTCTACTGCCTAAAAGCTCTAAACTCTGTACCTCAAATCTGAATTACTCCTCTGGTCCTAGATAGCCTCGTTGTAGGACCAAGTTGGTCATTGTTCAAGTCGGTTGCTCATGGTCGTTGGTCAAGTTGGTCAGAGTTCGGGGGTCTAAACAGCTTGGTTTAAACCAAATGGTTTTTTCCTGAAAAAACCAAATGGTTTTTTCACTAATTTTCTCTACTTTTGGCCTAATTCAGTCTAAGTTGCGAAATAGACTGGGACAAAAAAAGCTGGCAAATTGACCTTCTTGTTTAAGTTTTTGAATAAATAAAAATGATGAAGTTGAAAGTATAAAATTTTTACTCAAAGTTAATAAAATGTACATATCTAATTGTGTAATAATGTAAAACTCATAGTTCCTTTGACATTGCATTTCTTTCTAGCAAAATATGTTTACTCTTTTAAGTTCCCCTTTTACAAAAACAATGACCTTGTATAACTACTCTCCTTGCTATGTGTTGGTGTAGTGTGCCGAAGTTTAATATATATATATATATATATATATATATATATATATATATATATATATATATATATATATATATATATATATATATATATATATATATATATATATATATATATATATATATATATAGTGTATAAATTATAATATATTTATAAGGAATGAAAAAAAAACAACTTTAGGTTTAAACCATTAAAACTGTATTTTTTGTTTTGTTTTTTCTGAAAACCGTCTTTCCGAACCCTGTGACCCACAGATCTTGTAGTTGCATAACCCATAACATTTAAGTTGTGGCCACAATTAGTTGAGTAAACTACTAATGCAGAAGAAGCTTTCCCAAACACACTCATTGACAGAAATTTTGATGTCATAGTTCCGAAGATAAAGATAACCTGTCTCGAAACCTGTTTGGAACTGCATATTCACGGCTGACCACATTTTTAGGATTCCGAATATGTCTGAACTAGTTGCTCGATCCTCGGCACTAGAACAGTGACGTCGAAATTTCGTCTACGCTCATGTTTGGGAGAGCTTCTCTGGCCTTTTTATTGAAGTTGACCGTGGTTGTGGCTTGGGTTTCTAGATTTTGTACTGAAGAAAATATACATAAATAAATTCTACGTTTCAACAATGTGAATACATATACTATTGATCAGGAGACGTTAAAATTATACATGTCTTCGGAAAAGAACTTGGAGAGACATTTTGTTCATATAGTTTTTACGAGAGGGCCTTTTTTTTTACTTTTTATTCTAGAGGCAAACAAAAAAATATTTTTGCTATCTTATCTTTTTAAGCAAATTATTATGCCACAAAATCGAATCTTCATAAATATATCGAAGAAAGTTTGTTTCTAAACTAAATATTAACCAGAATGCACTCCTTTCTTAAAGACTCCTGTGGCATGTGGTACAGCTTAGTTATATTAAACTAAGTTAAGTGAACACTGTGTTATATTATATCAGTATTAAGTAATATGCTACAAATTACTAATTCTATTTATCTTTACAGTGATCCTAAGTTGTTGCAATCGTTTTTGGAAAGTGGTAGCGATGAGAACTCTAAAGTAAGTTGCAATATCTGTATATTTGAAGAGTGTACTTGCGAAACAAAGTTTTCCAAAGTATAACTATGGTATGGGGTCCATTCTGTTCCTTGGCGTCTTTACCAAATTGAATTAACAATCATCAAAAGTCGCCAATGATCAGGCTGGACCCTATATCTTAGTTACACTTAGGAGAATGCGAGTTTTGCATCTATACCCTTCATTTATCATTAGTTCTTCAATTTCTTTTCTGGGTTAATTCTAGTCGTTGGTTCGGTAACTTTTCAAGCTTGGCAACTTCTCGAAAATTATGTTTTCCAACTGCTGTCTTTTCTGGCAGTTTCCAACAACAGTAAAACAGATGATGACTTATGATCAGTGTACATGGTTGCCCGAGAAAGGTATTTATCGCTCTTCAAAAACTCGCCAAGCTTAATAATTTGTCGCCGAGCCAGCGACTAGGATTTTATCTGTTTTCTGTTAACCTGAACCTTTCTTTTCCTCCAAGTACTACGGATCAGAACCAGACTGTACACTCACTTAGTAACACAGCACCCAACAATAAAAACTTTATTATTATTGATAAACTCTCTATTTAACCTTAACACAGCATGAAAACCATCTACGGGATTGGGGAAGAAATACCTCTTATTTTAAATTTCCTTCTGCTTATAGGTCTTTTACTTTTCTGTTTCTCTTTTTATAAAAAAAAACACATTTTAAGTTCATTTTCTTTTCATTTGCTTTATTTTGAGTTCAAGCTTAAGTTTGCCTTATTTTTATTTTTTTTTTCACTTTCAGATGCTTAAACACTTTGACTTTAAACCCCCACTCAAAATATTTCCCCATGAAAGCGATTAGGGCCAATTTCTGTAAAATGAAAAATGGCTAGGTAGAGATAGCCCTAGAAAGTTTTTTAGGCGAAACTTTTTAATTATGAACTATTTTCAAGATTTGGACTGGTTTGACTTTTTGGAGGTAAGAAGAAGGGTCAGTATTTATTCAATTTGTTAAATGTAGGTTTTTTGTCATGTATTTTTAATCATAATGGAACATTGTGGAATAAACTACAAAACCTTTAATCTTGATAAAACCTTTAATCTTGATAACTCAAGGTGTAATAAATTAGTTGCTTAACAGAAAAAAAATATAGTACATTGTTGTTTACATTTTCTTTTCATCAAACATTTATTATTCGGCTTAATCCTAATTTTTTTTTAAATTCTTCTGAAAATTTAGCTGTTTTTGAATCAAAAATTATTCTCCTTATATCCATCACCATTAACTTTGGAAATATTTAATATGACTTTTATTCGAACAACTTAACCAGTACTAGGTTTTTCCAGTTCATTTCATCAGGCTAGTAGTTCCTTCTTATTTCTTTAGGATGTGAGGTTTTGTAGATTAAAACGCAATATTTCATTCTACTATTATTTAAATATACAAATTAAACTGTCATAGGTAACATCTAATACCTTTTTTATAACTGTTGATAAAATATGTGAATAAGTTTAAAATGCTTATGTTAATTTCCCTTGAATAAAATGAAACATGTTCTTGGTCTTTTGTTGCCACACTACTTCCTTCACAAACCTGAGACCATTGCCTCCCCCTTAGGATCCACAAGACGGAACTTCATCCGAATCGGCTGTTGAAAGTCCACAAGTGTCCCGGAGTTCTCATTCAACCCTTGCAAATCACCAGTCCCCAGCTGAACAACACGTAGTCGACCAAGCAGAGCAGATGGGGTACAGCTATGTCGACGGCCAGGGGCTGCTGGCCCAGGGCGCCGGCGGCCTGGCGGGGATGTCCCTCATCGTGGCCGCTTCCACCGCCGCCGGGTACCAGCACGCCTCGACCGGCGGCGGCACCAGCACCATACACCACCACCCCTCCGTCTCCCACGCGAACCTCCACCCCCAGTCCCCCAGGTCTGTCACGCCGGTCAACATTAAGTCGCCCGCCCAGGGACCATCTTCGGTGCACAGCATGCCTCCCCCGTCGCCCCTGGGGCAGACCAGGTCCCCCCTGCCGTCCCACACCCCCTCGCCCGCCCCCGTCTGGTCGCCCGCCCCGCCTGTCCTGTCGCCCGCGGCCTCAAGGACGCAGCAGCAGCCGCCTGTTGCCTTCCAGCAGCAGCACAATCAGATCCTCCAGACGTCGTGCAGCGTCACCCAGTTCGTGACCGCCCTGGCCACCCAGCAGTCCATCACCCAGAAGCTGACCCTGCAGCAGCAGCAGCAGCTGTTCCTGCAGCAGGCCGCCCAGCAGCAGTCCTCGCCCCGGCTGGCGGCCATGCAGGCCCCGGTGGTGACGACGGCCGCGGCGGCGGTCGGGGTCCCGCAGCCGTCGGTGGTGCAGCTGATCCACACGCCGCCCTCCAACGTGCGGACGTCGTCCCACCACAACGTGGTGCGCCCGAAGCAGCCGCCGCAGATACTGCCCAAGCCGGCCACGTGCACCGCGCCCTCCAACCACCAGTTCGTGCCCGCCAGCCCCGCCCCCAAACAGGCCCCGCCCACGCCCGTGACCACGGCCCACCAGAGGACGGCCGCGGTGGGCATGGGCCTGCAGCACGGGGCGCCGGGCCAGCTGCTCATCAACCAGGGGCAGCCGGGAGTGTTCCAGGGTCCCCAGGGCACGATCCTGCTGAACCAAATCATCCCCGGCATGGGCCAGAGTCCGATTCTCATCCAGGGCAATCTGAGCAACCTGGCGAACATACCCGGGCTGCAGCTGACGCTGAGGCCGCCCAGCAGCCCCTCCCCCGGGCAGTCCCTCAGCTCGAGCAGCCCCCAGAACAATGCGACGCTGATCGCGGCCCTCCAGGGCCCCAGCCAGCACGCCCAGGCGCTCTTCACGCAGGCAACAAAGTCGCCCATCCACGGCCAGCCCACCATAGTGATCCCTAACAACCTGGCTCACACCCACCCCGGGCTGGCGCAGCAGAACATCAACCTGACGTCGGCGGGCCTCCAGAACAGCGGCATCATATCCTCCTCCAACTCCCAAGGACAAAGCTTCTTGACCAGGTCAAACATAATCCTCTCTCCGAGGGTGGTTGGGGGCAATCAGAGCCTTCAGCTGCAGCAGATACAAACCCCGAACGGCCCCATCCTGGCCTTCGCCCCCAGCCAGACCATAACGGTCCCGCACCTGGGGAACGCCCAGCTCCCGATGCACGGCGTCATGGCCACCGGCCAAGGGGTCATATCGGGCCTGTCCCTCCAGTCACACGCACCGCAGTCTGCCTTACAGCATCAGTCTTTATTTGGTACAGCAGTTCCTTTCACTAGCCATGTAGAACAGTCGTCACCGCAAGTGATACAAGTGCCACAGCCTATGGCTCCTCCTAATAATCATCCGGGTCACATTCAGAGTCAGCAACAGCATCAGCAGCAGCAAGTCGACCACTCTCCTAAGCCTGCCTCTCCACCAAAGCCCTCCAAAGCCCCTGGTGTTAACCTAGAAGAACTGTTAAAACAACACGGCATCGTGCCTGAAAACTCTCCCGTTCCTTCTCCAGAGTGCCCTTCTCCTGTCATGGAGGAACCTGTGCCTGCAGCCCCCATCATACCATCACCTCAGCAGCAAATACTGCAGGCGTTGCAATCGCAGCAAGTTTTATTGGAACAGGTAGGCAAATAATTGGTCTACTCTCATTCATGTTAAAGCTTTTTAATGTAGTCCTATTTGTGCTATTATAAATTAACTATTACATGCTTCCTAAATGCAGGCCTCCCAACTGGTCCCTTTTGTCCCTAAAAGTCCTTTTTTACACCCCAAGTCCCTAAAACTCCTTATTTCACAAATCTGGTCCCTATTTTCCCTTTTTCACCCAAATTTTGATGCATTACACTGCAGCCGGGAACTATATTCTTGAAAACTATGTTCTTTTAGTTTTATAGAGTTTTGAGGAGTTTCAATTCTTTAATACCTGATAAGGTCAAGCTAAAAGTTGATGCAAAACGTTTTAAAATAATGGCATCTTCTTTGCCTGTAATGTATGACGAAAAAAACTGATGGACCAATGGAGTGCAATCAGAAACAATGAAATCTGATTACAGAATTGATTGATATTGGTTACAGTGTTTTATTTTTAATTAAAAATGCGGGTGGCACTTTAAAATATCCAAATATAGCCGTGATAATTAAAGCAGCATTGTCACTTTCCCATGGTGATGCTGAGGATGAGAGGGTTTTTTTTTCAAAATCTGGAAGAATCATGATTTTATTGCATCTTTTTTTATTATGATAATTTTGTTGTTTAGCAAGTAGTATGTTATAACTAAATTTTCAATTTAGTCTTTTTATCACAGTAAACAACAGAAAAGCAGCTTTTTAAAAGCAAAAACAACCCTAAAGATCATTTTTTTTATGATTTTGCGTTATCTTAAGACATTAAGCAGAAGTCCAAACAATGTATAATTTTTAGCTTAAAGGCAAATGGAGGGTTCAGAATACATGTGAACCATGTCCACTTTTTATTATTTTCGAGTTTGCAGCGAAATTGCAAGTACTACATATGTAGAATTTCAGTGCAATAATGAAAAAATCCTGAGTCAGATAATATGCGCTAGGCAACAGCAATTAAAAAAATGTTTGCAATTGCTACTGCCTAGTGGCTTTATCTTTTAACCCTTTCAGTCCCAGTGATGCCATTTGGCATCATCACTTTCAATATTTTTTTCAAAATGTTTATGTCCCGCTATGACATCCAAACACACATCATTCGATTCTTCACACTTTGTTCTATCAGACAAAATTTTACTTTTATCTCAATAGAAGTCAGAACTACTATTTTTTTTATTTAGAAAATAGTCAACAAGCGTTTCTCCTGATTTTTGATAAGTTCACTTCAGTTCCAAATATATAAAACGCAATTTAAACTATTTCGTTTAAAATAATTACTGAATTTTTTTTAATAATATGGTCAGATATATTAAAATATATAACTCGAAGTGTTTTTAGGTAATATATATTTTTTTATTTTGTTGTTTTCCACAGTTAAAGAATTTTGGCATTGTTTCAAAAACCATATAAAAAATTTTAATGAATTTTTTTTTCTTATGGAATTCGTATATTTGGCCTAAAATAATCTTATTTTGTGAATATCAGATGTTTCTGTCGTGTAGTAAATTTTTGGGACTGAAAGGGTTAAGCAAGTTTTGTCTGTAGCCCAAAGAAGCATTTTATGGACTTGGTTTATTTTATTTGTATTCTGCGCCCTCCAGTCTAAATCTCTGAAGAGGGGGAACATGTATTTTTTTATTTACTGGAAAACAATTTTCTTTTTCCTACTTTTTAAATTTAAGATTTTTTTTAATTTAAGTTTTTTTCTCTTAAATTTAAAAACAGTACTTAATTTGAATTAAAATAATGTATCTTTCTTCTGCAAATAGTTTTAGTGTTTCTTGTATGTAATTTTATGCATTGGTATTTATAGATGAAAGTGTAACAATGAAGTCCACGTTAAAGTTTCTATTTTATTTATAAAAAACACAATTTTTTGCCCTGGTCTTCAGGAGTCTGAAGACTAGCTAAAAATTTGACCCCTCTACCTGCTACGAAGAAAACAAGATATCATTTAACTAGATATTTTTCGGTCCCTTTTTTCCCTTTTTTTAAGATGCTGAATCCCTTTTTTCCCTAGGGACAAGTTGAAAATGTGTTGGGAGCCCTGTAAATGAAAGTACATGGGCTAAAGTTTCTGACTTTTTTCATATATATATTTTATGCACCACGCTTCCTAGCAATAGCAACCTCCTAACTTTTTGAGTTTTATATAATGAAATTTTGCGATTTCTAATGTGTCTTTGTAATCTAGTTAGTTTAAAAATACCTTTTGTGTAATTTTGTACCTTATGACAATAACTAATTTTCACTACCGGAATACCAATTTAACAATATACTGCTTTCTAAATATTTTTTTCAATTCGGAGTTCAGCCTTTTAGATTAGCCTTCTCTTTCATACCTGTACATTAACATCTAATAACTGGAAACCAAAGTTTCCTGCCTTCCAGGCTATGTGTCCTGGAGCAATACCCAGGGTTCCCACGGTCCTTGAAAATCCTTGAAAAGTACTTGAATTTAATTTGGTTAACTGGGGGCCCCAGAAAGTACTTGAAAAATGCACCAAGTCCTTGAAAAGTACTTGATTTTTTCCCCGTCAGGCGCGTATCCCTATCGAAAGTAAACCAAACTCTCCTTGCGCGCGCTGAAGAAAAATGAAAGAACTTCTCTGTCCACTGCGCTACACTAACGCGCATAGCTCCGCTTTTTGATGTCACGTTCTCTTCAGAGAAAAGTGGTTTAACCCTTTAACCTCACAAGGTAGGAGAATTTCTCATCCCCGAAATACGAGTTTTTCTAGGCAGGAAAAAAGCGAAATGGAATCGTCCTGTATCAAAAAATACCCAAGTGATTATTTCGGCCGTTAGTCATCCTATGGAATCGGACCTTTTTGACTTTGTGAATAAATAACATTCTAAGTTGATTGCATGAAACAAAATTTTCACAAGGGGAGGTCTTCATATTAAAAATGTTAACAACTTTGAAATTTCCTATAGTAACACCCATATTTGATTATTTAGAAATGTTAAGCATCCTCGAAAACCCCTAAATCTTAGTTTTTGTTACATTTGGATGAATATTTAACGAGTTATTCCATCGAATCACTTGATGTCCTATGGGGGACCATCTAAGGTTGTTGGTTTAATGATGTTTATCTTCCTTTCCAAAGCCGTATTTGCTTATCAAGGTCGTATATAATCTTTTACACTGTCCCCTGAAGCGCAATTAACAAGTATTTTGTGATTTACTCAGCAAATTATGAATAAAAGTAATTAAAAATTTGGGTTTCGCTTAAACTTTCTGTCTTAAATATATTTCTGTAAAAATTTTGTGGGGTTTCTATACATAATTTTTTTAAAAATTAAAATAATAATTATTTTAAAATATAAAAATTGTTTTAAATACCCCAATATTGAATGCATTTTGTTTGGGTTGTTATAATTTCTTTTCAGTAAAAATTTCGTTTCATTATCTTAAGATTGGATTACCCTAAGATGTCCTTAAATCTCGGCCAGCCAGTGCAATGTCAAATTAGAAGAAGCTCCATATTAATGAAAACTAAGCTTAAATTTTGATAAATATCTTATTTAAAGAATGGATTTTAACACTAAAGATAAAATTTTTAATTAAAATTTGAAGATGAATTAAGATTAGATTACATTAAGGTGTCTTCAAATATCGATGTACGTCCAGTGCAATCTCCCATTACAAAACGATCATTAACGTAACCAAAAATATGTACTCCAATAATGCTTTCTGAGTTACTTATTTCGCCGCAAAGTAATTTTCAGGAAATCTGCCGATGAGTCACATTGCATCAGAATGATTGGCAGTTCTGTGGCTGCTAAGATCAAACGCGTCGTCGATGTTTGGTTGACCGACCCGTCTTGAACTATAAACCTAAACGGAATGATGTACTGCCAATTGGCAGCAAATAAGAGCAAAAATTACGAGGCATCAAGGTTTGGTTCACTGATCCATGAACTATAAAAATAAGACACTACTGATTAACAGATCCGTTTGAACTAAAACTATAAAAATAACGAGTCTCTACTACCGCGATTTCGCTGCGAACTAGTAAATATTACGATTCGTTGAAGTCTGGTTCAGCGATCCGTCTTTAACCAAAACTGTAATATAAAAAATCTATTATAAGAATCTGTAGATATTTTAAATGCGATCATCGTAACAAGTCTGAAAAAATCTGTTACAATCTTATTTAATTTGCTTTCAAAATGTTATTTTTTCTTTAAAAAAAAACCATCGGCTTCCATCGGTTTCCCGTATTTTTCAAAGCCGATGAACCGATTTCTCTTAGTTAACTTCGGGTCCGATGGCTAATTATTAAACGAGAGGTCTATTTTTGCAACCAGAGACAGATTTGAGCGGTATCAAATAGCAATTTGGGATGCAAATTCACTAAAACAGCGATAAAAATAGTCAAACAATTAGCTAGAACTGCGATGCTTTTTTAAAAAAATCAATTTTTCTTCTTCTCTTCGCACCGTAATTTTTGTAAGACTAAGTAATAAAAATTTTAATAAATATAAATAGTTCAAATAACATTCTAATAATGAAGATATTTTATAAAAAATTTAATTAAAATGTGAAATGAATTAAGATGGGATTGCACAAGTTTTCTTTTAAAAACAATTGTCTAAATTCCTCTTCGCAACCGTAACGTAATTTTTGTGAGAGTATTAAAGTTTTTTATAAAAATAGACGTTCAAAATAACAGATTCTAATAATGAAAGATATTAAAATTTAATTAGAATGTGAAGATGAATTAAGATTGGATTGCACAAGTTTTCTTTAAGGGGTCACAGGAGTCTTAAAAATGTGCAAAGAAGGTACTACAAAACAAAGTTTGATCTTTCATGTCATTTTTGAACTACTCAATGTATAAGTATAATTTTTTTATATATAATTCTACATGATTTATTCATTATATTATAAAACAAGTTTTAAAATTTATGAAACTTTAGCGAAAACTAAAATAAATGATATTAAACATGAAGCTATTTGAACACATTGTGATTAGGCTTGCGGGGCAAATTGTGAGGTCAATATTGAAAAAATGACCAAGAAAATGATTTTATATTGTACAAATATGTACAAACAAAGACTTATACCTACATTCTCAGCTCATTTTTAATTAGAAATTATTTTAAGAACTTTTTTCTAAAAAAATTAATAAATTTAAAAATTTTGATTAAAATTTTTTTTAAAAATAATTTCTAATTAAAATTGAGCTGAGAATTTAGGTATAAGTCTTTGTTTGTACATATTTGTACAATATAAAATCATTTACTTGGTCATTTTTTCAATATTGACCTCACAATTTGCCGCGCAAGCCTAATCACAATGTGTTCAAATAGCTTCATGTTTAATATCATTTATTTTAGTTTTGGCTAAAGTTTCATAAATTTTAAAACTTGTTTTATAATAAATAAATCCTGTAGAATTACATATCAAAAAATTATACTTATACATTGAGTAGTTTAAAAATGACATGAAAGATCAAACTTTGTTTTGTAGTACCTTCTTTGCACATTTTTAAGACTCCTGTGACCCCTTAAATCTCCGGCACGCAGGTCAAATAATGCCGCTTCCTGATTTACTTATTTAGCTGCCTAGTAATTTTCACGAAATCTACCGATAATGTCACACTGCATCAGAATGATTGACAGTTCTCTGGCTGTGCGTGATTAGGAGAGTGTCTCGGTTTATTTTTGTAGCTCCGGTTCGGGCCAAGTCGGACCAACCAGAATATTTTATTCTGATCAAGTGTCAAACTCGCGGTGTCCGTGAGTCGTGATTACAATTACATGAACACCTTGAATGAAAAAATGTTTTTTTTTATGGTTGAACCTTTTTTCTACTTTAGCCTTTTAGTTTTAAAAAAATGCAGTGTTAGCATAACACCCTTTATATATTTAGGTTTGACTTTCCTTGAAAAAGTCCTTGAACTTTTTTTGGAAAAGTGCTTCATTTTTTTTGTAACTTTGTATGAACCATGTTAATAAAAACATGTATTGAAAGACCCAAAAATATAGGGATTTTAATCTCAAAGAGGCAGTCATTGATTTTTTTTTTGCTAAACCCGGCCTCTAGATATTCCTTATGGAACTGCCAACAACTTTTTTTCAAAACTTTTTTTACTGTGTTGGTAGTAATAATAAATTAATAAGTCCTTGAAAAAAAATAAAGGTCCTTGAAAAAGATATAAAGGTCCTTGAAAAGTCCTTGAATTTTTTTTAAGTGAAAGAGTGGGAACCCTGATACCACCTACATTAGTTAAACAAAGATGCCTGATGTCATATTAGTGGACCAATTCTGTAGTTTTGACCAACGATAGCTCGCCAATTGTTTTCGTATCATCTTTAATAAGAAAATGAAATCATTATTGGTCAAGAACTTGAAATCGGTATGCTAGTGTGATGTATGTTGCTTAGTTCTTCTGCCGTCTAATTTAGGTGGCATTGCCTGGAGGCACACAACAACATTAACAGGGTGGTAACAGAACCTGGAAATCAGGGAATTCTCAGGGAACTATTTCATTCTGGAAATATCAGGGAATTTTCATGGAATTTTGTAAACTATCAATGAATTATTTCCACTTTGGATTACTTAAACAGCAGGTTTAGGTTCTTGTGAACACTACTTAACTGACACCTTCTTGAAGTTAGGTTCAATTTCTTTGACGAATCATGTTATTACATGATTCTCATGTCACAAGATTCCTCTAAACTTATTCAGATTTTCGAAACTGTAGAAAAGTTAGGTAGGCTAACCCCTTAATCCGGATAGTCTTAATTCCTGCTATGTCTGGATTAAATTTTCTGTACTGCATTGAATTGTGTGTATTGCATGTTTTCTAGGTAATTGTAAAATCAGGGAATTTTTTGTGAAAATATCAGGGAACTTTTTTTCTGGGGTTTTGTAACCCCCTGATTAACATCAAGCCGAAACCTAAAACTTCCTTTCGTTTCTTAGTCCCAGGGTCCCAATCCTCTGTCCCAGCTGAAGCTGTCCCTCACCCAGGACGGCAGCTTCATCCTCCACCAGCCCCACGGTCCTCTAGGGAACTCCTCCAGAATCCAGCACTTTGTCTCCTCCTCTGGCCACCTCCACACCAGGACAGTCAACAACAACAACACCGTCAGCCAGGTTGTTAATTGAACTCAATGTTATTCAGGGTCTCCACGGTCCTTGAAAAGTGCTTGAAAAAGAAGCATTGATTTTCAAGGTTTTGAAAGTGCTTGAAAAACACTATCAACCTTGAAAAGTTCTTAATTTTTTGGGCCGTTGATTTATCTTGAAGTATTCGTTTTATCGTCGTTTTTTAAGAAAGTTGCAATATTGCAAATGTTAATTTTGGCTTCATTAACAACACTTTTTCAATGTGAATCAGTTCTTATTTTACTTTTTGATTTATTTATATGATAATGATAACTTTTATAAAATATATTTTTTATGATAACCTTCTAAACTAATTTGCCTTTTCCGAACACAGGTCATCTTCCCGACCCACACCACGTCTGTCCCGGCCTCCGCCGAACCCAACCGGGGCCACTCCACCCTGATCGCCCGGCTAAACGCCGGGCCGGCCATCAACGTCCCTGATGTCGGGTCTCTTTCCCTGACGTCCTGCAATAACACAGTTACAACTTCTGCAATGACTCTGGCGCCATCGACAGTCCAGAGCACGAGCAGCGTCGCGACCAGCGCTCCGATCGCCAGCAGCTACATCGTCCAGAGGACCAGCACTCCCTCGGACCGGCTGTACATAGCCGAGGACGTCGTGCTGCAACAGAGTCGGCCGACTCCAGTGACTTCTACGAGTTCTGCCCAGAAGGGGGTCCACCACCACAACAACAACTCTACGTTCCAGACGCACGTGGTTCCTAATAATAATTCTCGGACTACTGTACAGCAGACGACGGCGCACGTGGTTCCTAATAATAGTAACTCTCGGACTACCGTACAGCAGACGCATGTGGTTCCTAATAATAGTAGTAGCTCCCGGACTACCGTACAGCAGAATGCGACGACTATTAAAACGGTGCAATCTGCTGCTGCGCGGGCGGCTGCGAATAAAAACTCTTCGCCTCCAGTGCAGTTCGATGTCCTGCAAAAGGGTGGGCAGAGAGACACGCATCTGGCTGAAGTTGCCCATGATAATGGCACCAGTGCCGTGCCAAGCCATAATCATGCTGCCTTTCCGTCTAATGTGCCAAACCATGTAAGTATACAGGGGTGGCCGAAAGTGTGGACACTTTTTGAAAGTTTCATGTGTTTCGACTGTTACCTGCGTTCTTGCATCTGTTAAATTTCGCTTAAATACAAACATTTAAATATTAAGTTGAAGGTAATTAAATGTAGAATCTCATTTAAAAAAAAACAGAATTAAAATATCTGTATTACAAATAAAGTTATGCTCATTTTAGTTGAACAAACACTATCAGTGGATTCTCTTATGCTAAAATTGCAATAGAAGTTGGTGGTTCGATGACTTGCAAAACTGAGACAGATAAAACTATTAGTTGCATAACTTATTCGTAATACAGATATTGTAATACTGTATTTTTAATTCTACATGAAATTACTTTGATGATGTTGTGTACATGGATATAGATTATATCAGAGTTCATTCTAGAATTAAAAAAGGGCAGGGTGCTTTAAACATAAAAAGGGCACTTGCAAAAAATTTAGGGCACATAGTCTAAGGGCACTTGCACAAAGTTTAGGGCATCTAAAATGCGATAAAATAATTTTTTCGGATTTTTAGAAAATAGAAAATACATTTACATACCAAATTAAATATTTATTAGTTTAGTACTCCATCATTTTATGAAACATCTTTTCTAATAAGTGAAGGAGCGTAATGAGGCACCTATGCCTAACAACGAGCCAGAACTGGAAACAGATCTTCTCGAGCGAAGTGGTGGAAATCATTAATTCTACTCAAACAAACACGGATTTTGTTTGCATTCAGCTCTAGCATTTAAAATTAAAAGCATGGTTCAGACACTTTTTCCAAGTTTAGTAGAAATCCAATTATTCGAAGAGGTGCTGATTATAAGAATTCCAGAAAAATTAAACTTGACCAACCTGTTACTGTTCCTCTTAACTCAATATCATGTCTAGTAATTTTTCTGTACCCACAAAAAAAAAATTACTAGGCATGACATCCAACAGAGACGAACAGAAAAAAATAGGCCTAGTATAAGTTATAAATCGCATATAAAGTTTAGTACACTTTTTCCAAGATTCTAACATAAGTTGAAAGGAAAAAAACTATTATAAAAAGATAAAATTCAAACTGAAACAAAAGCTATTACCCAAACAACATCTTATAATTTGGATTTGGTTAAACAGAAATTGGAACTTCATTATCTCACAGCCCAACAATACATTGAGTAATAGATTAAAATAAATCTTTTCTCCAATTATCCAAATTTCCAATTATATGAACGTGGTTGCTTAGATAATTGGCCAATTAATATCGAATTAGAACTGCTCAGATAATTGGATATCTACTGTATACTATTCAAGAACTTTTTCCAGAAAAATTCAAGAACTAGTAATTACTAACAAAAATTTGAATATATTAAGCGTGTATAAGCCAACACTCCAGATAAAAAAAACTAAAACCAATCTGAAACCCCACTACAGGACAAAATAAAAAAGAAGCCTACTAAGTTTCAAAAGTTTAAAGAAAAAAAAAATCCTAACATTCAAGCTGCTCTTGTGATCACAAGGTCACGACTCAAGACGATAGATCAGAAGAAAATATTCTGGTTGGTCCAATTAGGCCTGAACCGGAGCTACAAAAGTATTGAGACACTCTTCCCGATCACGCAAAAGCAAAGCCAGCGAACTGTCAATCATTGAGAAGGCAATGTGACGTCATCGGTAGCTTTCTAAAAAAAAATTACTAGGAAGCAAAATAATCAAATCAGGAAGCATGAACTGCACATTTTTGGTCCGGATGAAGATGATCCGCTTTCAATGGGGGATTGCACCCATTGGTAGATATTTAAAGACATCGTAGTGTAATATAATCCTAATTCATCCTTAACATTTTAATTAAAATTTTTATTTTTATTATTAAAATCCAATATTTAAACTTGTTATTTATCAAAATTTAAGTTTAGTTTTCATCGATATAGACTGAGAATGAAGGAAACAATTTTTTTAGGTTGGGTGTTGTGGAAAATTTTACATCTTAGTGTTGAGCCGTTTGTTAAAGCTGACCCCCTTGTTCAAGGCATGATTTTTGCACAAAATTCTCGATCGTCTATCTGATTCTAAAATCGATTATCTTTGGTATTTTTTTTTATGATTAAGTTTAGAAAAAACGGTTTAAAAGTATAATATAACGTAACCTGGGTTAAATAAATTTTGAAAAAGGAAGTTGGATAAGCAGAATTTTTGAAAAACTCGGGAACACGCGGAAATTTTTAAAAGAAAATCGGCATTGAGGGCGGGATTTGTTTTGTAAAAAAGGGCATTTAGGGCGGGATTCATATTAAAAAAAGGCGGGCAGGGCGCCGCGCCCCGTGAAAAACGCCTAGAATGATCTCTGATTATATGAAACCAAAGGTCTCATAGACAGCTTCAGCGATCTGCACACAGTGGTCCTCATAAAGTTTAAATTGCTTTCAATGTGATATACAATTGTTTAATTTGATATACAATTAATATATTCTGTTTTCACACAGTTGGAAAATATAAAACCTGCTTTTGCATTGGTTGGATAGGATTAGCTTCACATTAGAGCGACTCGTAGACTAGTTAGTGGCGAGTTCAGATCTTAGTTCGTATTGTATGAAGAAGTCCCATAATGCGAATTTTGTCTTGCAATCAATTTGGAATGTTTTTTATTGCCAAAAACAAAAAGGTCCGATTCCCTAAGATAAATAACGATCGAAATAATCACTAGTGGGAACTTTTCTAGATCAGCTCTACAAACCTAGTTAAAGCGTAGTTGCCGGCAAATAAGTCGCCAAGCGTTTGTTTTGGCTTAATATTGAAGCGATCAATAGCTTCAGTTAGCAAACCTATTTTCGTATTGGTTTTAGATTTGGCAACATTTCTTTCATATTCTTATCTCTAGACCGTGGGCCACTTTTGTTTGCCTCACCCTGTATTATGAAGTGTCTTTTATTTCCACAAAACTTGTATTTAAGTGACTTTAAAACATAAATATTCAAAATATTTTTGGCACTTATTTTTAATTAGTGCAATATAAGTATTTGTTTATGAAATTTATAATTTTTGTCGGAGGGATAGGAAGCCCAGTGGGTTATGGCACTTACCTTACACGCCTAAGGTCCCAGGTTAGGGCCTGAAGCTTGCCAAAATAACTGCTGACCTATAAACTGTCTATGCAGTCGAAAGAATCTGATGTATAGTGCTCTCTGTGGAGGAAGTGCATAAAAAATATGCTCCTTAATCCTGCATGCAATGTTGATCTAATATCTGTGTTTTATGCCAGCTCAGATTTTGTCTCTTAACTGGACTGTGATACCGAAATGTGTTGCCAATAGCCCTTGTGTAACCCTAGTTCCATATGTATGATTTTATTTAATTAGTAGAATTTAGCTGTAAATAGAAGGGGGTAAAAATGTTGGGGTTGGGATACTTTGCAAGTTATGGCTTTTATTGCCTTAATACAAACATTGGACTCTTTTATTTGATTTATTATATCTTGAAAATGTTAAGTTACAATGGTCTTCCTGTAGAAAAACAATGGTTATTTGTGCAACAAGTGTGAAAAGTAATACTTTTTAAAACTAGTGGATTTTATTTCACGAGCAAGGTACGAGCAAGAAGACACGTGTTTTAAAAAGTGTACTTTTCCACGTGTTTTATACACTATTTTTTATAATTACGTGAAAAAAATCAAATCTTATTGGTTAAAAATAATTCACTTGCTAATTAGACTAAAATGAATTTTGAGCTTCCAGGAGAGATGTCAAAGAAAGCAACCAATGAACTCGCAGTTCGAAGCGCAGTGACTTAAGAAATATTCCTATCGCGAGAAAAAATTTCATTGACTCAAAAATAATTCACGCGCATAATATTTTAAAATAAAGCAGATCTATAAATCTTTGGATTTTATGAGTATTATCAAATAGAAGTTTTACTTGACATGTTGGCATCTTATGAAATGAGTGAAAAAAAGTACTTTTTTCACCCAAAAGCAGTGAAAAAAAGAACTTTTTGTCACTGTTTCAAAAAGTTTTATTTTTTGCACGCATCTGATATTGAAAGTATAATGTAAAATTCGGATTTTTTTTTTCACGCAATTATAAAAAAATTATTTGTATCATTAGTTTCAAGTTTGTATAGATGTTCTTAACTTTTTCTATGTAACTTAGTAAAGTTTATTTGTAAATGAATATGTGAAAGGTTCATTCTTAGGAAATGGCATTAGTAACATATTTCCCATGTTTATAGATGCTTATTCGAGTGCAAAAAGAAATCCAAGAACTTGGATTGCTGAAAACTCGCAACACTGATCAACAAAAAGTGTTTAATCAGCTTGTGAATGCTCAGCAAAAGCTGATGTCGCCTTTACAAAACAAAAGCAAAGCTAGTCGAGCAAATCAAAATCAACTTCAGGTAATTCAGATATTATTTTTGTTTCCCCCTTTACAGTTACTGTTCACTTTTTTTTACCTTTTAGTATGCATCATACTAGAGCACAGTTCAATAAATTCTATCTCTTTAACATTAAGAAAAATTGCATTGCACTATTTTACAAGAAACCTTTTTTGTTATCTGTGTTTTGTTTTAGCCTAATGTGTATTTAACTAGATTTGAAAAAAAATATACTTATTTGCTTACAAGAACTGTGGCAATGGGCATGTTTCACAATGTGAGTTGCAGCAGTTTCAGCTGTGCTATTTTCCTTCTTAGTCCATCTAGAATTATATTTGTTTTAAACCCAACAATATTTTCTTTTCTTACTAAACCGAATGTTATGCAATAATACAAAATTTCATCTGAACCAAAGTTTTCCAAAAAAGATTGATGTTTTGATGATACTTTGCATAGTTGAAATTTAATTATAGCCGATAAAGTCTAATAAATAGCACAAGTTGAATGTAAAGGACGCATCAGTTAAAAAAAAAAATGCTCATTTTGAGAGTGAAATCAAAGCAACCAATGAAATCGCAGGAAATGCAAAGGAAAACAGGAGAGTTACATCATCTGAAACAACCCCATTACCATTTTAAGTGTTCTTTTAAATTTATTTTTCCAGAAACTTGAACTAAGTAAAAGTGAGTCGGATAGGCGTTTGGGTCAAAAATGTTGATTTTCTGTTTTTTTCTTATTTTTATTCTACATATATGTAACTTTTGTTTAAGACCAAGTTTATCGATTCCTGTTTAGTTGTTTTCTTTTTATAAGCATTTTTGAAAACTCTTTACGTGATTTCTAATCTAAACTTTTGGAAGTTAGGAAATTTTCTCTCTAGGAACCATAAAAGATATCAACATATTTTGTTTTATTATTTCAACTCCATTAATAGCTCTTTGATTTGAACTGAAGAATTTTAAATAACTCTGCTAAAATATATATATATATATGACTTTAAATCTGATTTTTTTTGTGTGTGTGTTTTTAATGCATATTTTTTTTTTAAAAATCACTGTAAAAGTATTCTTTTTATACTTTGAAATATCCTTTGTTTAAATCAAAGAGCTATATGTAGGGAACAAACTATACAAAAAAGTTCAAAATGATATTTCATACATGTTTCTGAGGAAAATGTGTTTAAGTTAAGAAAAAATTAACATCGGCGAGATAGAACCATTCGACTCCCCTTAAGCACCCTTACCCTTCAACTCAAGTCTAGACATCAAGTTTATTGTCTTTTGTTTTTTTATAAAGTTCTTCATAATATGATTGATGCTAATTACATTACTAGTACTATAAAATTTAACGTGCCTTCTAGAGTTACACGTAATTGTTTTTTTTTTTTTATTTGAATTCAAATCAGAATAACTGTATTCAAAATTTTTGTCTGTATAAATTTTATAAAACTTATAACGGTGTGCCTGAGGAACTGGATTTATTTTTTTATGCCTTTTAGTGTTTTTAAAGCTAATTGTCGGAGGCTATTCTCTTTGTAACACTGTCTTTTTTAACATGGCCGTCATTTTAATGTCTTTTGTGTGTTCTTGTTGTTTGCATTGTCTGTTATGATGTGCATTGTAATTGGATTTTTTTCTGCCATGTGCATCTGAGACAAATAAATAAATAAATTAAAATTTCTCTTGCAGCTCAAAATAGAATCTGAAGTCGAAAAACTTCTCCAAAGGTCCCTCGCCTGTCGGACCGCAGTCATCAACGAAAACCACCACCTCCCCCCTCAGCTACCCCAACCCCCAAAAGCACCTGTTCTGGCAACACCCCAGCAGAACGTTCCGACGTCAGAGAAGAATCAAACCCCTAACGTGAAAGTTGTGAACTCCCACAACTTGCACCTGGTTAATCTCCTGAAGCAGAATTCACCTCATTCTGTAAGTGAACATTTGAGAAATTTTGGTTTAACTAAACAATTGTGGCCGGCAATTTTACGCCAAATCTGGTAACCCGGGAAAAATTGTTATCATGGCAACCTTTGGCTAAAAAGCGATTGTAATGACAATTTCGGATTGTCAATCTATTTTTTAAAATATGCATGCACATATAAATGCAAAAAATTTATTCTGAAGTTTCCTTATGCTAATCTTTTATTAATAATTAGTCAGAGAAGAATCAAACCCCCAACGTGAAAGTTGTGAACTCCCATAACTTGCACCTGGTTAATCTTCTGAAGCAGAATTCACCTAATTCTGAAAGTGAACATTTGAGAAATTTTGGTTAAACTCAAGAATCATGGCCGACAATTTTGCGCCAAATCTGGTAACCCCGAAAAAATTGGTATCATGGCAACCTTTGGCTGAAAAGCGATTGCAATGACAATTTCGGATTGTCAATCTAGTTAAATCAAATGCGCATAATTTAAAGTTTCCTTATACTAATCTTTTATTAATTATAAATCAGGGAAGAACCCCTAACGTGAAAGTTGTGAACTCCCACAACTTGCACCTGGTTAATCTCCTGAAGCAGAATTCACCTCATTCTGTAAGTCAACATTTGAGAAATTTTGGTTTAAACTAAAGAATCGTGGCCGGCAATTTTACGCCAAATCTGGTAACCCTGAAAAAAATTGGTATCATGGCAACCTTTTGCTAAGAAGCGATTGCAATGACAATTTCGGATTGTCAATCTAGTTAAATCAAATGCACATAATTTGAAGTTTCCTTATACTAATCTTTTATTAATAATTAGTCAGAGAAGAATCAAACCCCCAACTTGAAAGTTGTGAACTCCCATAACTTGCACCTGGTTAATCTTCTGAAGCAGAATTCACCTCATTCTGTAAGTGAAAATTTGAGAAATTTTAGTTAATCTAAAGAATCGTGGCCGGCAATTTTTGCCAAATCTGGTAACCCTGAAAAAAATTGGTATCTTGGCAACCTTTTGCTAAGAAGCGATTGCAATGACAATTTCGGATTGTCAATCTATTTTTTTAATCTTTAATGCACAAAATTTATTCTTAAGTTTCCTTATACTAATCTTTTATTAATTATTAGTCAGAGAAGAATCAAACCCCCAACGTGAAAGTTGTGAACTCCCATAACTTGCACCTGGTTAATCTTCTGAAGCAGAATTCACCTCATTCTGTAAGTGAACATTTGAGAAATTTTGGTTTAACCCTTTCAGTCCCAGTGATGCCATTTGGAATCATCCCTTTCAATATTTTTTTCCAAATGTTTATGTCCGTTATGACATCCAAACACATATCATTCGATTCTTCACACTTTGTTCTATTAGACAATATTTTACATTAATCTCAATAGAAGTCAGAACTATTTTTTTTTCATTTAGAAAATAGCTAACAAGCGTTTCACCTGATTTTGGAAAAGTTCACTTCAGTTCCACATATTTAAATTACAATTTAAACCATTTCGGTAAAAATAATTAATATATTTCTTTTAATAATATGGTCAGATACCTTAAAATACGTAACTCTAAGTGTTTTTGGGTAATATATATATTTTTATTTTGTTTTTTTCCACAGTTAAAAATTTTTGGCATTTCAAAAACCATATAAAAAATTTTAATGATTTTTTTTCTTTTGGAACTCTTATTTTTGACCTAAAATAAGCTTATTTTGTGAATAACAGATGTTTCTGTAGTGTAGTAAATTTTTGGGACTGAAAGGGTTAACCAAAGAATTATGGTCAGCAATTTTACGCCAAATCTGGTAACCCCGAAAAATTGGTAAATCTTAAATGCACAAAATTTATTCTGAAGTTTTCTTATACTAATCTTTTATTGATTATATGCTTTATGATTTTAAATAATTATTTACTTTTTTAAATCAATTCTTCAGCATTTTAGCGTTCCACTTTTTGTATAAAGCTGGTCTGCAATTTAATGAATTTTTCTTTTTTAAGTCAGCCATTTTGAAATTAGGTAGTATTTTTTTCATTTCCAATTGGCGACATTTTCAAAAAGCTGCTAAATCCGGCCACGATTCTTTAGTTTAACTGAAATTTTTGTGTTTTGTTAAGGACGAAATGAGCACGACTGGCCACGGGTCTTCAAAAAACCAAAGTGTCTCTGTATCAATTTAGTGGAAAAAAATAGTTTTCTAAGCCATACTTCTCCAGCTGTATTGAATTTTTTTACAAATTGTTTTTAAAATGAGATATATGTAGCTGACTTACAGGGCTCTATAATCGCACTTTTTTTTTACCTAATTGGTTGCAATATTTTGTGTAAAATTATATTTATTTAAAATGTTAAGATATTCAAACCAATTTTTAAAAAAGTGCAATTACGCGGACCTGCAAGCCTGAGCTGCAGAGAAAGTTTTTTTTACACCTTGGAGATTTCAAATGCCCTTTAATATATATTTGATTTCAAAAAGTACAAATTGTTTTTGTTTTGAATAATGTATAAAAATTTTATTAATGTAATTTTTTATTTTAAATGTGCTTTAGTTGATAGGCTAAAATGCAAAAACTGCTAACACAAAAAATCTCTTGAATTCTATTGCAATTTTCTACCTTTACTTGAAATATTTTAATGTTTTTCCTTGCTATTTTTCAGACTCCAGTAGTTAGGCACATAGCTCCTCCAACCACCACAATTACAACCGCATGTGATAGTACAACACCAACAATAACTGCTCCTTCAAATGTACAACAACAACAAAAGGTACATTTAAAACCTTTTTCAGTATTTGGTTTATAAGAACATTAATTTTTTGATGTGTAATTTTAAAGATTGTCTGATACTTGTTTTACTTCTGATACTGGGTATTTACTGGTAAAAACCATTATATTTGGTATATACTTGAAAGCAAGCATAATTTTAATATTTACAATCTATATAGAGATTTATGTATACACTATTACATAGACACGTGGTATGCAAGTTTTTAATTGCACATAACACTTAGTGCAAACATAAGTGTTATGGACAATTACACTTAATTTTTATTCACTTAAGTGTGCACACTAAGTAAATTAAAAAAGAATATCTTCTACATTTTTATTAACCCTTTCAGTCCCAAAAATTTACTACGCTACAGAAACATCTGATATTCACAAAATAAGTTTATTTTATGTCAAATATACGAATTCCATAAGAAGAAAAAATCATTTAAATTTTTATATGGTTTTTGAAACAATGCCAACATTTTTTGACTGTTGAAAATAACAAAATAAAAATATATATTACTTAAAAACACTTCGAGTTATATATTTTAAGGTATCTGACCATATTATTAAAAAAAATTGTAATTATTTTAACCGAAATAGTTATTGTGTTTTAAATATGTGGAACTGAAGTGAACTTATCAAAAATCAGGTGAAATTCTTGTTGGCAATTTTCTAAATAAAAAAAATAGTAGTTCTGACTTCTATTGAGATTAATGTAAAATATTGTCGAATAGAACCGAGTGTGAAGAATGGAATGATGTGTGTTTGGATGTCTTAACGGGATATAAACATTTTGAAAAAAATATGAAAAGGGAAAAATTGATGATTGAAAGTGATGATGCCAAATGGCATCACTGGGACTGAAAGGGTTAAGGATTTTGATTGGGGAACATTGTTTTTATAAATATACACATGTTCTCATTAAGTTGGAAGATACTATAGTTTTTACAGCATAGGTAAAAACATGTAATTACCTGTAAACCCTTACACACTAAATACCAGGCCTACCCTGACTTAGCAAAAGTCTATCAATAAAGTGGGTTCTGTACTCAGGTCTTGCTTGGTTCAAGAACCCCTTTTATCCTTTATATCAGGGGTTCCCAACATTTTTGCGCCTGCGTACCACTTGACTTTTTCAGAAATTTTGGCGTACCACCAAAACTTAATATTTTAATAAACGTATAATATTTACTCTTCTAAAAATGTTCAAAGGCTTTTTGAATCAAATTTCTGCGAAAACTTCATATTTAAGAGTTAGGTATTTGTTTATTTATAGCATATGCTTATAATAAAGGAGAAATAAAAAGGTTAAAGTAGTATTAATTCGTTTTATTAATTACCCATAGGTCTAAAAACACACAAATAAAAAAAATAGTACAAGCTCAGCCAAAAACTAACCATCATCCAAGATATACTTTTACGTCTTTAGAGCGAAACTTGTTGTTTGCCTGTGATTAAAATATCAACATTAAGGGAGTTCAATACCCAAAAATCGGTGAAAAAATCAAAACAAACATTATTGGCTTAAAATACAATTACAACCTTTATTAATAATGTCAAAAAATATCAAGACGATTGGAAAAATATTTTTGACATTAAAAGCTATTTTAATCTCATGGCTTCGTAAGGAAATGGGTTAACAATACAAACTTTAAACGCGTTTTTCTCAGAACTTGATTTTTTGAACTTCGATGTACCTTTTCTCAAAAACTATGCTATGTTTTCTCGTAAACTTTTTTTATATGATGTAATACATAGTATAGATTAATCTGAGGTTATAAATTTTAATAAAACTAAAGTGAAACAAAATTTATGGGCAAAAAAGTGAAAATTTCATGATTTTTTGGGTACTTTAAAACTTATTTTATTTAAAAGAAATCTAACAGTTATTTAAAAAAAAAACTTTTAACCTCAGATTAATGTATAAGGTTGGTATAATACACACAGAAATTTTAAAGATGATCTTATCAGTAGTTATTGTGAAAAGGTACATTGAAATTGACCAATTTAACATTACCGATATACAACATACTGAACCCCATTAATATTGTCAATTCCTTTAGCAATCCAATCAAGTAAACCCTCCACCGCTGCAGCCCAGGTTGCCAGCTCCCCATCCTCAAAATACTACAACTAAGCCAGTAAATGAAGCTCCACAGGTAAAAAAATGGAACAAGTCTTTTTTGGCCAATCTCACTTTTTATTATTTATTTATTTACAGGCTATTTTGAATCGATCATTGTGTGTAAGTGAGCTTGTTCAATTGAATTGCCCCTTAAACATGAAAAGCATAATTTAATAGTGATACATTTAATCGTAGATTTAGAAAGTAGCAGATCTGCCCCTAGGGGGAAAGGTGAAGCCATTTGTGAACCAGTATCCCATAAGTCAGTTCGCAAGCTCTATCACATGGCATGGCATGCCATACGCCACCAGATGGCACCATGAGATAATTCGACTAATGAAAAATATATATTTAATATTAACTCATTAAAACTTTTTACCAGTTTTGCTAGTATAAGTTTATAGCTGGATATGTATTGATAATTTCTGGCAGACATGAGGTACATATTCATAAAAGAAGCACATTAAAAATGCAGTTTTTATTGCATGTAACTCTTCGGCAAAAGCATATTTTGAGAACCAGTATCCTGTGATGCATTGTAAAAACGGCGAAATGTAGATTCATCACACAATCGCGCGGTTTGTATTGCGTTGTACGGGATTGTGCAATCGATGGACATATCTGCTACTTCCTAAATCTATGCTTTTAATAGTGATCCAAGTTTAGCTGTTCTGCATAAAATCTCTTAAGCCATAATACCAATAAATTTAGATTCTTTATGCGGTTTTAAAGCATTGTTCCTTAAAAAAGTAGTATTTTATAAACAGTTTGGTTTTGTTACATGCTTTTTAATTGAAATTTTACATAAATTGTTAAGTTATGATAAGATTCTTTTTCATTGTAATTTAAGTTAGAATTTTTGGGAGGGCATTCATTCAAACACAATGTTAAAAATGGCAGTATTCGTTCATTAATAAAAATGTGTTTTTTTGGCAAGTTGGTCCTCTTGCTTAAATAATGTTAAATAATAAGTGTATGATGAGTATTTGAAAGGGCCCTTTTAGGTAAACTTCTAGTTTTACAATCTTGTTAAGATTGGAATCTAACTACACTCCTTGCCAACCTAAGTTGGTAAAATAGAAATATGCTATGGAGAAGATCCTTCCACGGATGTAAAGAGTTCCACTAATTATTTGTGAATCCATCCAGAAAGCATGTTTAAAACATTAATTTCGTTTAAGGTCTTACACATTTGAATATCATTTGAGAAAATTTGGCCATTTTATCATAATGAAAAGTGTATTTTGGTTAAATTGTATTCAGATCATTTTGTATGAAAATATTACTTTTCAAGAGTTTCCAACTAACAGACCAACCGCGCTTTTCCTTCTGCCTTTTCACCCTTTGTTTTTACCCAAGTTAGGTTGGCATGGAGTGTATATATTGTGGTTCGATATTTATAAATTAAAAGCAGTGAATATTTGATATTTTGATGTGCTGTATTTGTTTTAAATCCAAACATGTGCTAATATTTGATTTCTCTTTTTAGCAACAGCAGGTGATAGTGAGATTACAAAAACCTGTCCAACAAACGCCGCAACCAGCACAAACTTCTCCAACTACTGTACAAATTAAGGTAATTGGCTTTTTATTTTAAGTTAACAAGTTAAGTTAATGTGGTGAATAGTCTTATTTTACTTGGGGTACTACAGGGTGGCCCAAATAAAAGTTGCCCGGCTTAGAAGGGGGCTGGGGAGCCCAGTCGGTTAGGCACTCGCCTAGCATGCGAAAGGTCCCAGGTTCGGGTCCGGGCATCGCCAAAATTAAAAGCAAACTTTTCTCATCGTCAAAATTAAAAGCTTGTATTGGATAATTCCATGTTACTGTAGATTTTATAGTGTAAATCACAAATAAAAAAAATTTTTAATTGAAAAAAAATATTCATATTGACTGCAACAGATTACATTATTTAGTTGCAGTAAGTATGGATCAACTATTTCCAAAACCTTGAAAAGTGCTTGAAAAAACATCGATTTTCAAGGTCTTGAAAATGCTTGAAAAACATAATCAACCTTATAAAGTCCTTAATTTTTGGGTCAGCGAATTTATTTTGAGCCGTCACCCCCTTAAGCTTAATTTTAGTTTCGTTTACCTTTTTAAATGGGAATCTGTTGCTATTTTTCTTTTTGATTTTTTGTTTATGTGATGATGGCAGACCAAGTGGATTTTAGTGGATTTTGTAACAACCAAATGATTATTTTACAACACATCTTTAAGTTCATTTGAAAGTTATTTTCCAAATGAATTTTTAAAAACACTTGTGAAAATTAGGTGTTGCATGTTCAAACATACAAATCCTTGAAAATGGAGAAATATATCCTTGAAAAGTCCTTAAATAGTCCTTGATTTTTGTAACCAATAAGTGTAGCAACCCTGTTTCCGCTAATTTTTTTCATTTAAGGTTAAACGTTGTCGTGATAAGGATTCTTAAGGTAGGCGAATACCCAAAATTTCACAAAATTCTGAAATTTTTACTATTGCTTTAATCTTTTCCAAATTTGGCATAGTGATTTCAAATATAATGAATAATACTATTTAGGCTTTTTTTTTATTTAAATATAATTTATTTATTTTAAACTGTGTTTTTCTACTAAAAAAAGAGGTTTCCGCCAACAAGTCTACCACATTGAATTTTCATCCTATGAACATTTATTATGTGTTAAATTCTTCGTTTTGAACTGATACATGCAATGACCCTCTAGAATTACATACAAATTGCAAGAAAAAAAGTTATTAAGAAAAATGTTATAAATTAACCACATAAAAGGATTTTTTTTCGATTAACTTACACTAGGACATTTTTTAAAAAAAAAAAACTTGTATACTTACACCAGATGTTAGAGGTTCATGGCACAGATATATATTAAAATAGCATCTGTGAAAAATTTCAGATAAATTAATGTAAAACTTTTTATGCTAGAAGTGTTGGCGTAAACCCCCTTTTTTATTTGAAAAACACCGTTTAAAATAATCAATTATATTTAAATAAAAAATTGCCCAAAAGCATTGTTCATTATATTTAAAATCACTATGCCAAATTTGGGGAAGATTAAAGTAATAGTAAAAATTTTAGAATTTGGGGTATTCGCCTACCTTAACATGCCTGATTTGCACTACTCAGAGAGTAATTCTGCATAGTATTAGCACTATGTCCGCTTTTCTGTCCAATTTCACTGTTTTGTAATCTGGTGTCAATAATTATCATTACCAATTTCCCAACTTATAAGATATTCATAATTTTTGTTTATTTTAAATAATGAGTTTGTGAAACACATAACTAGTAAGACCATACTGTTTTAGAATAAATATTTTAAAATTTATAAACCAACCCTTTTTCCTTTATTTTCTGTAAAACTTAATTGGTTACTGCAGCACCCTATAAATTTAATTTCTACTTCCTTTTTCGCAATGATTTGAAGACCATTTCTTTAAAAACAGGTTTATATAATTTTCATAATGTAGAAAAAAAGCTCATTTCCAAGACACTACTAAGGTTATTATTACATTAATTGCAAATACTGATTAAAATGGCTTGTATTGTTTAAAATGTGTGTTTTTCATAAACATAAATATAAAAATAAAGTTTTCTTACAAAATATTTTTATCATATTAGGTTTTACCTCCACCGAATCCTCCTCCTGTAAAAAGAATTGTAAATACAGTGCCTAAAACCGTTTTGTAAGTATTTCACTTTTTTTAACTGTAAAATTTAAAAAAAAATTACACAAAAATGACATACATAAGGTGGTGAACTGTAATGTTGTCATTGTTTTAGGAATTAATGTGGTGAATAGTTATTTATAAAATTTAAAAAAAAAATGGATCCATCATTATTGTGATAAAGTATAATTTTTAACTCATGCAAAAATGTTTAGCGTTTAAATTTCTCTTTAATATCACATGTATAGTGAGGGGTTGGAAATTGACCGTTGGCAGTCACAAAATGAAACTAAATTCTAAATTTTGTGACTTCAAAATTAAATTAATTGCAGTCTTTGTGATAAAGTTTTGCAAAATGTCAATGCCAACCTTTTTTGGTTGTTTCTAACGATCTTAACGAAAATAATCATCTTAAAGTTGCAAATCTTCACTGATCTGAAATTTAAAAAATAACCCATGATCTAATCGTAAAATATCAGCAACCCCATAATCCTGCAACTTCTGTTAATCATATCTGAAATTGCGAAAATGCAGTGATTCGATAAGTACAAAACTCCCCAAATCCTTAAACCACAGAGTAATTATAGTCATCCAGAATTTGTGAATTAAGGACTAGAAAATAGCAATTTTTTTTAATTAAATATTTTGCTCCATATTGTTACATCGAATTTCTAACACTGGTACACATAGATAGAGAAAGTAGCAGATATGCCCATCGATTGCGCAATCCCGTACAACACAATACAAACCACGCGATTGTGTGATGAATCCACATTCGCCGTTTTTGCAATGCATCACGGGATACTGGTTCACAAAAAAAATGCTTTTGTCGAAGAGTTGCATGCAATTAAAACTGCATTTTTAATATGCTTCTTTTATGAATATATACCTCATGTCTGCCAGAAATTATCAATTCATATCCAGCTATAAACTTATGCAAGCAAAACTGGTAAAAAGTTTTAATTAGTTAATATTAAATATATATTTTTTTATTAGTCGAATTATCTCATGGTGAAGTATGGTGGCGTATGGCATGCCATGTGCCAGGGGTTGCGAACTGCCTTATGGGATACTGGTTCATTAGTGGCTTCACCATTCCTCCTAGGGGCAGATCTGCTACTTTCTAAATCTATGCTGTTACAGTATATCTTTGGGCTGGGGAGCTCAGTCAGTTAAGGTGTTCGTTTTGCATGCGGATGATCCTGGGTTTGGGTCTGGGCAAGGTCAAAATAATAACTTCCAACCTATAATTGGCCCTTACAGGCCAAAAATGGCCGAAGAATAACCCCTGTATATAGAGAGTGAACGTTAAATATGCTTGAAAGTTCCAATGCTGCGTACAATGTCACCCTTAAAGGTTGTGTTGGGTGCCTACTTGGGTGTTGACTCGTCACTTGACTGTAGTTCTAAATTGTGACCAGCCCATTGCCAATAGCTCTAGTGCAATGATATTTCAAATTAACCATGTTTTCTTCTAATACTTACTCAGGGTGGCGACAATACCGGGAAATCAGGGAATTCTCAGGGAAATTTGCAATCCTTAGAATATCAGGGAAATCTCAGGGAAATTTACCTATTAACCCCCCAATTTTTAAATTTCTAAAATAACGGATTTTTTTCGACGTAGAGGAAATGATCCGTTTGTGGATCCGTTCATTTGAACTCGTTCACTCTGGACCGACCCATTACCAGCGTGCTCGTAACGCCATGTAGAGGATCCGGATAATTTTTCCCTTTGTGGACCCGTTCACTCCGGACCGACCCACTTTTAGCGGTAGCACGCTCGGATTGGAATGAGTTTGTTTATTATTTAGTTTCGTTCTCTATGGTTTGGTTTGTAAGCATGCTTTAAAAATGCTAGTGAATTCAGCTTTCATTTATATTCGTGTATTATTTTAAAGAAGAAACACTCTGAAAGTGTTGAAAAAATCCAAAATTTTGAAATTTGTTTGTTCTGGTGAAAACGATAGTGAAGTTATAAATGCGGAATGTTTGAAATGTTTACTTTATGAAAATGTTAAGAACCACTGTAGGAAACGTTAATTATATATTTTCTTTTGGGATAAAAATATGAAAATCACACCACCTTTTTTGCTATGGGAAAAAATAATTGCAAAGTTAGTCATTTTATTTTTGTGTTTGAGTTATTTTTATGTGTATTACTTCAAAAATTAGTTTTTAAACAAAATTTGGAATCTCCGGGAAATTTTTTGAAAATATTCTGGAAATCAGGGAATTTTACAATTCAATTTCTGTAGCCACCCTGTTACTAAATCACATTTTTTTCCCCTTCCCAGAATCACTGTGACTTGACTGTGGTTCTAAATTATGACGCCCGTTGCCAATAGCTCTAGTTCATATTCTCTGATATTTCAAACTAACCTAACCATGTTTTCTTCTAATACTTACTAAATCGCATTTCTTCCCCTTCCCAGAATCAAAGAGCAGCTGAGCAAAGACCACACAGCAGTGCTGACCCCTGACACTAAAAGGCCGTTCCAGTCCAAAGAGGACGCCTGCAGAAGGTTGCTGCAGTACCACGTCTTCAACAACAGCAGGGACCCTACCTGGACTGAACTGCAAGAAGGTACAGATATAAATTTAACCCTGTAATGCATGAATTTTTTTTCCATCCCGAAAAAATATATTTGTGTCTTTAATGCTCATACATTATGGGAAAAATACTGAAAAAAATTCACTGTGCTGGAATTTAAATAATTTCACTTTTCAAAAATTTTGCCATGCGGCAAAAACCAACTACAAAATTTCGATTTTAATAAGAATGATTAGAAAACTACTAAATATATATTAAAATACCCTCTTGAACTATAATTATTTTTTCACAATAATTTATTTGTATTTAGTACTAATATTATTATACTTTGAGTATTGCCAAAGACATCATTTCACAACAGTTAATAACTTCACTCTTTAGTTTTGAATTACTTTTACTACTGTCATCTATGAGGGTTATTAGTACCTAAAACTTCAAAATGGAATGTAATAGATGGAAAAAACACAGATTTGTCGAGAGCGAGCTCTACTTTTATAATATAAAGTGGATTATGTTACTTGTTGCCATATAGCAACAGTATGCACTAGATGGTTAATAAATCAGTCTTATTTTGGCCCGGCTTAGAAGTAGGGATATGACAGGAAATGCTGCCAAGTAAAAAAAAAACAATGCAAAAACAGGTTTGCTAAAGGAAGCTATTGATCGCTTCACTATTTTAAGCCCAAGCAGATGTTTGGTGAATTATTTTCCTGTAGCTAAGTTTTTTTTTCCTGTAATTTTAGCTTCCACACTACGTTTAAAACGTAAAAAGTGGAAGGTTTTATAATTGTTCAGTCCGTCTGTCTGTCCGTCACCCACTTTCACAGAACGAACCAAAAGTCGCACAAACAAGTGTGATACGTCATTTTAAAGCAAAAAATCAGACTAGGTTACATCCCAAATTTCATTAAAAAATTTTAATTCGAAGTATATTTAAAATTTAAATTACTAAAAATTTAATCTACATTGAAATAACATGCAAATTCCATTTTCATTCAATATTTTCACTGTTGCCATTTCGTCAAACGTACCAGAAACTTTATTTTAAAAAAAAAAAAAAAAACCTTTGATAGAATATTTATTTATGTGTATAATTCGGTTTGGATTGTTGTAATATCACAATTGTGTTCTTTTGATGGTTCATTATATATGTATGAAGAAAGATGTATACAGAATTCTAATTAAGGATAATAAATATGCAAATTTTCGCTTTTATTTTTAAAGCATAAATTTGACTAATTATATATTTTTCGAACTGTAAATTAAATTGTGTCAACTAAAAGATATTTATTAAAAAAATGCATATCATTATTCTACGAATTTCAAACAAATTTAGCAAACAATAATGAGTCATTTTTAATTTGCTTATGAATATTAATGAAAATAGTTAATTCTGGCTTATAAAATGTTGAATTAGAAGTTCCTGTTAGGCGAATTTCTTTCTCGGGTGTATAAATGGTGTTTCCTGTAAGCATAAATATTGTGTGGAAGCAGTTTAAGTGACAGATTCTGTTACAAACCTACTACTTGTTTTTTTTTAATAATCATCTACCTGCATTCATGGCTCCTTTTTTGTGACATCTTGTATAATGCAAATACAGGTCAATTGTTGTCTTTTTTTTAAAGCTAATAAATATTTCCATTTTTGGAAATTATTAATTTAGGGAACTATTTAAAATTAATGTAGTTTACAGACATTAGGTTATTGCCAAAATCTTCTTTTTCTGCATAATTTTATTATTTACTTAATTAACTTAGATAGTACTTGTCTAAAAAATGAAGTTATCGTTTTTTTTTTTAGAAAAATAGTAAAATTAATGAAGTGTACAGGCTTAAGATTGCAGTTAATATCCCTTAAAAATTTATTTTCCCTTTTTTATCTAATTGTTTTGCTGGAAATTTTTTGATTGCATGATATAAATTTTTTACTTGGAAAGTACATTTCCTGAAACAAATTTAATGTTTTTAATTTATTTGTTGCAGATGATAGGAAATTCACAGAAAGGTCTAAAGCAATACTGAATAGAATCGATGCTTTGACTAGCAAGTATCGTCTTTTGCAAATGGAGAACAGCATGGTAATACATTAGCTTTTTTAGAAGTTTATTATTTTATAGCCAAAATGAAAAAATTTAATTTTGAAACTTTTTAACTTTAGTAAAATTAGGGTGATCAGATGTACTGTATTTCACAGTGTAGTTTAGTTTGTTACTCAACTATCTAGCATGAAAAAAATTCAGATGTCTCTGCTTAATTTTTTCATTGCTTTTTTCAAAACGAAAACAATGTAAATGAAATGTAATTTTTATAAGAGAATTTAACGATGATTTCATAGTCAAATGTACATCACTTCAACAGACCCAGTTAATTCGAGTAAGAGACATTAATTAATGCAATATAACTGCCCAACTTAGCTTTTTTAATCCTTTCAGTCCCAATGACAATTTGGCATCATTTTAGAAAAAAAACTCCTGATCATCTATAGCTATTTATTATATAAAAAACACATCACTAGATTTTCAAACATTTTTCTATTAGAAAATATTTTTTATTAATTCCAATAGATGTCAGCCCTTATTATTTTTTTAAATTATGATCAGAAACATGATGATGCCAAATGGCATCACTGGAACTGAAAGGGTTAAATTGTTGCCCAACTTTTTAATACTGTTATAAAGAAAATCTGATATTAATTAAATTCAATAAATATATTTTGATAATCTGTCTAACAATATAATGTATTCCTATTTTGTTTTTCTTGAATCATGTATTGTTAATGATTTTCAGGAAAATGAATTACTTTTTTTGGACAAATTCAACCATACAAATGTGATATATAAATATCGTTTAAATCTCCATAAGTTATATTAAACACACAAATCGCTTATATTCTAATATTTACTTCTTTATTGATGACTATCATTTATTGATTTACCGATCCATTGAACAGTTCCCGCGTTCTAATAAGCGTTAATACATTCTTTCCAAAAGAAATTGCATACGCAGCACAATTTGTTTTGACTTCTGATCCAATCTTCTCACAAACATTAAAAATAAGATTAATTTTGTAATAAGATCTCAAAATGTGAGGTTCTGCGTGCTTTTGATTTGCGTGCTCTTTAACACCCGTAATGGCTTACACTACTTTGAATATTTAATAAGAATTAATTAATGGTGGCTGGGGCACGTTAAATATGTCGTGGTCACAAAGTCCTCCACGTTCCCATACCTAATTAATACCTCTGGGGGTGCCAGATCAGGGGGTTATCGGCCTTTGATCTGGATCAAAATTCCGATATGTGAGTGAGAATGGATGTGTAAAAAGGGACCTTCCTGTAAAACGGATGTGTCATGCTGACGGGCAACTTTCGGACTTCCTCCCTTGTAGCGCTCAATAAAAACGGAAGCCGCCCTCTTCGCCTTAAATTGGGTAGTCTTCTACTCCGGGCTCGGTTACCGAGTGGCATTAGAAACAAAGACAACAACACAACAATAAGAATTAATAAAGATCTAGACATCTGAAGAGTACAGGGGAAGAACCGATTGATTTCTTTAGAGTCTTTCTGTAATTGTGTCTGCTTGGCCGACATTGGCAACCGAAAACCGGTTTATCTTTCGGTTCTTCATTTGCGGTGCAAACGGGTGTGTCGTATCCACTTATCTCTGGCTTGAATCAGGGTTGCCGGGAAAGAAACAAAGCGAGTAACCGGTTTCTTTCCGCCAGTTTAGGCTATTTCTCCCTATCATTCCCACAAAGAGGCTATTAAGGAAACCCTACTACGAAATAAAGTGGTTCTTCCTGTGTACTCTTCATCTGTCTTCTTTTTAGAATGAACTACACAAATAGTATTTTCTCCTATATAGTAGATGTTATTCTACTTCATACATAACTTTGAATCTTGATACCAATGTCAGGGTATGTTAGTTTTTTATGCTTTTTACATGTTATTTTAATTCTCTTCCCAGCGTCTCTGTGTTACGCCTGATCGAGTGCTTATGGAGAGGCTTTTCATCGCCGACGAAAAGGAAGCTCTTCAAGCTGACAGGGATGCAGTGGCGGAAGGAAAATGTATGTACTTTAGAAAAAATACAGTAGAACCTCGATACAGCGACCGCTCTCGGGATCTACAACTTACGGTCGTTAAATCGAAAGGACATTATAAAGAATTTTAACTAAAAAACCTCTTACAAAATAAGAAAGCCCGTATACATACCTATAGAAACGTTTATTTTTGTATTTACACTTATTGTGTAGATTAAAATGAAGTAATTAAAGATTGTTTCAAAGTTTTATCAGAGTTCTTAATTATGGCATTATCCATTTCTGTTATTTTTTTGTAGAAAATCCTCGGCATTGTTCTCGCTTTCACACTGGCGACAACACATTACATTTCACATCGACAGAAATTTGGCTATGTTTATTTTTAAGAGCCATTTTGTAGACGTCCAAATTGTATGAGGTTAGTCGCGTATGGTCAAATGTGGTGGTGTATTCTCTACATTTGTTTAACAACCAATTACAGAATGGGTGAAAAATTAAGCTGACCTTGGCTTCTTTTCCAACACTGGTCCCCGGCGAATTCCCGGAATTCGTCCCTGCCCTATTCATCCATTGTTCGACCCCTTTGCTCGCATGGAGAGGACTTTCTTTATTGTGTACAAACAAAAGCAAAAAATATTCTTCACTTGAACACTTCTACAAGTTGAAATTTTGAAGCAAGTGCGAAAATGGCTTCTTGTAGCTATTTTTTTTCTGATATTTCAACAAATATTCAGTCGCAATATCGAGGAATTACTTGTTTTTCGGTTGCAAAAAAGAGGGTTTTTTAACACTATTCCTATGGTAAAATGTTTGGGACTTTCCGAAGCAGTCTTTATAACGAAGGGGTCGCTAAATCGTGGGGTCGCAAAGTCGAGGTTCTACTGTATATGGCATCAAGCATAGTTTATGCAGGGTTCGTACGCCTCAGTTTATCAGGATGTATACCAGTTGAAAAAGTCGTGAAATTCAAATATAGGTCATGAAAATGTAAAAAATCTTCAAAAAGTGTGATTTTTCCCCAAAAAAGGGGTTGGCTTTTACACCAAAGCCTCGAATATTCCACAAACCCCTTGTTTCTTTCATTCTCGGTCTAAGTCACTAGACCAATACAATAGTAAACTCACATATTCAAATTTATTTCGCGATACATCCTGAATTTGCATACTACACTCCTGAAAAACTCCTGAATTTCACTATCATAGATAGAGTAAGAATCCTGTTTATGTGTTTTTTTATTGTTAAATGTGTGCAAAATTGCTTTGTACTTGGTTTCATATATTTTTTTAGGTTGAAGTTTATTTTCAAATAGATCCAATAGAAAAAAGCTTCAATGGCCTATTCATGATCGCAGGTTCTGCAAAAGGAAAAAAATGCACATAAAAAACATTGAGATTTAGGGTCAATGAACATATTTACATTTCTTTAATGATAACAAGTTTCCTCTTTATCATAAACTTTAAGTTTAGTATGTATTTTGCAATTTGCAAGTACCATTTTCAACAGGACTGAGTGCTAAAAACTTAAAGCTCATTTTCTTATTTTCACCTTTTTGTCACATAGCTTGTTCTTCCATTACAATTATAAACCCAATGACAGACCAAACAGTTAAACAAACTACAACCTGTTCGGTTATTAGTTCTTGATTATAAAAACCATTCAATTTCAACTATTCATCAACTGTTTCTTTCCAGATCTTGACCTCCCCCCACCCCCTGCAAGCTGGCTTCCAAAGATCAGAGCCCAGTGCCGGTCCCCCACTCCACCACCCATGCCACCACCGGCACCATCATTGGTCATCAAGGAAGAAGTCCTTTCTGACACCGAAGACCAAGACCACAGTGACCTGGCGTATAGGGACAGTGACTGCAGCAATAGAGACCTGGTGTTTAACGACAATGAGCGCAGGAACAGAGACCACAGCGACAGGGTATACAAGGATGACTGCAGCAATAGAGACTTGGTCTTCAAGGACAGCAATAGAGACCTGGTGCACAAAGACAAAGATTTCGGCAACAGGGACCTGGTGTATAAAGACAGCAACAGGGACCTGGTGTTCAAGGACAGCAATAGAGACCTGGTGCACAAAGACAAAGATTTCAGCAACAGGGACCTGGTGTATAAAGACAGCAACAGGGACCTGGTGTACAAGGACAATAGAGACCACAGCGACCCACCGGTTACCGAAGGCAGCGATCCGGTCTACAAAGACGAGGACAACCTCGAGGCTCCGGTCATCGACAGCTGCGAGGACATCGCTGTGCCCCAGCATGACGACAACTGCGAGCGTAGTCCGCCCACCCTCAAGAGGATTGTGATAAAGCCATCGAGCTGGGGCTCGGAGAGCTCGGACCCCGAGGACCTCATGCCAAGCCGGAAGAGGCTCAAGTTCAACAACAACAACAGCGGCATGGTCGCCAACAGCCAGAACTGGAGCAGGACTACGGCTAAGAGTGCTGACGATTGGAGTAGGACGGTGGCTCCCAAACATAGTGATAAGTCCGAGCTGAACAATTGGGGAAGGAACAGTGCTCCGACTAACAAACACAGTGATAAGTCCGAGCTGAACGACTGGTCTAGGACTAGTGCTCTGACTGACAAACAACACAGTGATAAGTCCGAGCTGAACAATTGGGGCAGGACATGTGCTCCGACTAACAAACACAGTGATAAGTCCGAGCCAAACGATTGGGGAAGGACAAATGCTCCGACTAGCAAACACAGTGATAAGTCCGAGTTGAATGACTGGTCCAGGACTAGTGCTCCGACTAACAAACACAGTGATAAGTCAGAGCCGAACGATTGGGACAGGCTGACTAACAAACACAGTGATACGAACAACAAGGACCTTGACGCCAAGGCCAACCACAAGTTCCCTCTAGTGACGCGTGATTTTCACCATAGTGATAACTCAAGGATAGACGACATGGTGTTTGATATGTCTCCCATGGAGATTGGCGAGGACTCGACCGTCGATTTCGAGCCTCCCGTACCACGGACCGACGAGAGCAACCTGTTCAGGGGCAACTGTGTCGACAAGTACGACTTCGACCTTCTCACGTCCGACTGGACGGAACAATACCAGTCCGACTCGGACATGCCCATGATCGACCACCCGTCCGACCTAGATCTGTCCGGTCTGGACGGCCTAGACGAACACCTGGAGAGCGACGACCACATGCCTAACGGGACCGGTTCGGCTGCCCCGACCGACCTGAACAACATCTGCTACGTCATCCCGAGCAAGCACAGCAGCCGGCAGAACTCCCAGGTGCAGAGCGCCGTCAAGTCGATCACCGGGGAGAACCGGAGCTACTTCGACGTCGGGGACTTCCACCACCACCGCCACAATCACTTCGGTGGCAGTGGAGCACCGGAGATGACGCCGGCTCCACTCAACAACCGCGCGGAGCACGATCTTGATGAGGCGGTCAGAAGTATACTGTTGTGATTGGGGGGTTGAATCAATTGTCTAGAACCGGAGCTACTTCGACGTTGGGGACTTCCACCACCACCGCCACAATCACTTCGGCGGCGGTGGAGCACCGGAGATGACGCCGGCTCCACTCAACAACCGGGCGGAGCACGATCTTGATGAGGCGGTCAGAAGTATATTGTTGTGATTGGGGGGGTTGAATCGATCATCTACAACCGGAGCTACTTTGACGCCGGAGACTTCCACCACCGCCACAATCACTATGGTGGCGGCAGTGGACCGGGAATGACGCTCAAAAACCGGGCGGAACACGATCTTGGTGAGGCGGTCAGGAGTATATTGTTGTGATTGGGAGGGTCGTGACGGTGCGCTTATTTATTGTCATTGTTGTTGGAATTTGTTTATATAAAAAGAGAGTTCTATTGGTTTTTCATTTATGTGTGTTATATTTTGTGATATAAAAGGCCTTTTTTTTTGTCGAGCAATGGTTCTGGTAATTTTCCATGTACTTATTGTGCTTTCTGTACTATACCACAGTTGCAATTTTAAGTTGGTTGAAGATATCACAGATAATAAGAAAAAATCCTGTACTTGTGATTTAAGCAATTATGTTTGGTCATTTGTAGTTACATTGTTAGCATCATCCGAAGAACAATGTACTGCATGACCACTTTTTAACCAATAATTTATTAAATGAATGCAATAACATCAAGCAATACTCAAAAATGTTTGCAGTTTACACAGGGTTGGCACGGTATTTACCATATACGGTTTTTACCGGTATTTACCATGGTTTTTACCGCCTTGGTAAAAACATGTTTTTCCCATGGGTTTTTACCACTCTTGGAAAAAACATGTTTTTGCTATGGATATTACCACTCTATGTAAACACATGTTTTCCCACCTTCTGAAATAACATTACCCCCCCCCCCCCACACACAAAAAAAAAGATATATCAATAATTTATGTTCTTGTTGATAATGATGCATCTCTAACCAACAATGTCAAATGGTAATTGGTATTTACCTAAAGATACAGGCAGGAAGGGAAAAAATTTGAAATTTTACCGTAAATTAAGGTTTTAAAACTTTAAATAAAAAAACCTTGCCCCCAAGTCTTGGACAAAAATGTAATCTTTTGATAACTATATAGATTAGAATTCTTATTTACAAGGAAACATGTCTAATTATACACACGTGTGTTTAAATTGGCTTGTGTATACATATTATAAGAGTAAATTGTATACATATTGTGAAATATTTGTTTTTAAGCATACGAAGTAAAATGGTTTTTACCGGTAAAAACCTGGTTTTTACCGGTAAATACCAAGTTTTTACCATGTCTTGGTAAAAACTAGTTTTTACCGGTAAAAACCCAACCCTGAGTTTACAGGAATATGATTGAAATCTCTTCCGATTTACTTCCCAAAATAAAAAATCAAAAATTTGAAGCTTGGGAAAACTCCATTGGCAAGGTCTTTTTATTTATTTTAATTGAATTAACATCGTTTGATAGAGATGTGAACAAGCCTCAGCTTTAGTTGAGTTAGAAAATGTCGCTCGCAAACTACCATTGGAAACAGCCTTTGTAATTTTAAGGCATGGTCAGTGAAGGCTATGCAAATCGGTCTAGTTGTGGTACAAAAATTATTAGGGCTGCTTCCTATCGTAGTTTGTGTGTGACGTTTTCAAACCCTACCAAACCCCATCCATCGCATGAGGTTAATGCAAGAAAACCAAACATAAATACCTTGTCAAAGAAAAGTGCCACCTAGAGCCGAATTTTTGAATTATTTTTTTAGTGGGAAAAAAATAGAGAGTCATTATACAGTGGTGGCCAAAAGTGTGGACATTTTTTAAAAGTTTCATGTTGTTCCAACAATGTGTGCTTGTAGAATATATTAATTTTCACTTGGCAATTTGAATTACTAAATTCTACATTAAATTACCTTCAATTTAATGTATAAACGTTTGTATTTTAAGTGAAAATTAATATATTTTACAAGCATGCAAATTTACATGAAACTTTTTTAAAAAATGTCCACACTTTTGGCCACCACTGTATATTCCAGCAAACCACAATCATTTTGGAGCTTTGCTTGCTCTTTTTTTTCAAACTTTAAATTGTCTGTTAATTAATAGTCATACTGGCTACTTTAATATAGTCATCATGCAACAGCAAATGCGACATCTTAACCCGTTGCTGACTTAACATGGACAATAAGATAAGGCGATACCATAAGTAGATGGATAATTACTGGACCATTTCTTGTTAAACAGACCCGGGTTTTTTATTAAAAAAAAGTTTTATGATTCAAAAACGAAATGATAGGGGCAGTAGCCATACACAAATATTTTTTTTTTTTGTAATACTGAAAGTTAAATTGAAAGTGATTTTTAAGTAAGGAAACATGCCTCCCTAATATTGTGTTGAATAGAATATTTTTGGGTATTTTATGTTAAATTATTTTTAAAAAAAAGTAGTTTAATTGTTTTGCCAATGTTTTTAGTACAAAAAAAAGTCTTGTATAAAGTGAGGAGTTTTTTTTTTTTGTTCCAGTGAAGTCTTGAGGTAGGAATTGACGCAGATCTCCGAACCAAAATGCATTTGTGTTAATCTAATAGGAAAAAATAATTTTCTAAGCTACATTACTCTGTATTGAATATTTTTTGTAGTTGATAAATGTAGCTGCCTTATCCTCTTGCGACCTGACGTCCCCATTAAACATACTTTTTAACATATAATTGTATGAAAAGTATGTTTAGATTAAAGAATATACATATAGGATTTTGCTCAGGTCTTAAGAGGTTATAGGAATCGATTTAGATTAAAGAATATACAGATAGGATTTTGCTCAGGTCTTAAGAGGTTATAGGAATCGATAATCCCATTTTTTTTAAATGAGTCAGAATATATTTTTTATTTTCAATTAATAAATGTACAACATTCATTAAATAAAATTCTGTTGGTTGGTGTTGTATCCCCTATTCAAATCCATATTGAAAATTCTATCGTTAATAAATACGCTAACCAAGAAATGCTTGATGAGACCTTTAATGACAAATGCCTACAACAGCAACACATAAGTCCTAACAAATTGTATTTAACAAACAATCTCGACAGCACTTTTTTTATTGCAAGATTCTAAAAAAACTATTTACAGAACTAAAACACCAGCTCTCAAAAACAGTGGTTGCTGTAGGTTGTAATTAAACTTGAGTGTTTCTGAACACTTATAATCAATTCAAACCGGTTTGTAAAAATATTCAATGCAGAAGTAGAAATGCGACTTAGAATCACGTTTTTGACATTGTATGAACACAGAGACAGTTTGGTTTGGAAACTTGCGTTTATTCCATTTAAAAAAAAATGCTCAAATCTGCCTGAGTACTTATTTTACTTTTTTTTTTTTTGGTGCAACCGTACATTCTTAGTTCACAATGAACAATAAATAAGACGACTACTGTGTTAGCATTGTTGTATGTTATCTATGCAATTTTAACAAACAAAAAACTGCAACCCTTTTTAAGGTGTATAGTTAAAATCATGTTTCCTTGTATAGAAGCCACGACCATGTGTGGAGCTATAAAACACACGGAGCAATCAGATGAAGACAAAATAAAACGGATGAAATTTTCGCTTCATCTTATTGCTCCGCGCGTTTTATAGCTCCGCCCAGGTCCTGGCTTCTGTGCAAGGAAACTAAGAGTTTAACTATAGTTTACAATGAACAATAACGAAGACAATTACTGTGTTGGTATTGTTATATGTTATCTATGCAATTTTAACAAACCAAAAAACTGCAATCATTTTTTAGGTATAGTAGAGACCCTCTTAACCTGCTTAAATGGGGCTGTGGGCAAGCCAGTTCAGCAAAAATCTGGTCAAACCGGAGAAATTAAATTGATGTTTTGATGTACACTTGATTATACATACATCATATTTGCCTTATAACTAAATACACAATGAAAATAAGATGTTATTTTAATTGAATGTATTTTCTAAAGCATTATAGGTTGTATACCTTTAAAAAATCAGTAACAGGGTGTCTACCGGTTAGGAAAGTCAGGAAAAAGTCATGAAATCAAAAAACGGTCAAGAAAGTCCCCAAAAAGTCATGAAATTAGAGCTAAAATCACAAAAATTTAAAAAAAAAATGTCATAAAAGACAAATTTTCTCCAGATTTTATATTGTTAGTATTTTTTAATCCTTAATTTTTCTGGGAAAGTTCTTGAAAAGTGTTAGAATTTTTTTCCCTAGTAAGTGTATGATCAATAGCGGCTTGAATTTGCTCTGTATTGCATCAAGTATTATTTTATGGTTTGTCTTTGAAATTGTTTCCAGTGGATTAATCATTTAAACGGTTGTAAAAGTTTCTGAAAAAGGTTAAGAAATTAAATTTGACAAATCTGGTAGACACCCTGAGTAACCTTTTTTTTTTAAGGATTACAAAATTATAAATTTTCCTTATAGATACACCATTTTTTACATCAGAATCATTGCATTTGAGTTTTATTCACATTTTTTTTTTTGATGTTTTAAAGATTTTAAAAATTTGTCTGCACTTTACGAAAGCTCATATCGGGGCCTGCCTATCAAGAATCAATGATCAAATTAAAGTTGCATTTGAATAACTGTGCGTGGGAACATTCCTAATATTGGGGGTTAGCTTGTTATATCTCGACAAAGAGTATTTTCAAATATTTATATATTTTTAAATTCAGAGTAGTTCTTAAATTATGCAAACAAAGGTATATAAGTGTGTAATATTGTTTATTTATTCTTTCATTTGTGAACTCTTATATTCTCTGATCTATATATTTACTATGCAATGCTCCAACCATTTTGTACAAATTTGACGAGAAAAATTTATAATATTATTGGTTATTTTTGGCTTGCAATTGTTTTGATTTCTAAGAACAAATTGTAAATTATTTATTAAAAGTTTTTTATTAGTACTATATTCATAGTATTTTATGACGCTGCTATAATAATTAAAAAAATGCATAAGCAAGGAGTTTCTGCTATATTCCTTATTGTCAGCAATTTACCCCCGTGTAACTCTAGTATGATGTTAATTTATCTAAATTTTATCATTGTGCAAAAATGTATATGTTTGAACCTTACTTTGTGATCGACAAAGTATTGAAACTAAATATCTGTTTTAAAATTTTGTAACAATACAAAGCAACAGATACATAATTAATACAAATTTTTATTTCATATAAGTGCTTTTTCTGGCTAATTTTTTTGTGTTCATTTGTAAAATGTGCCCACAGCCATGTCCTTTAATAACTGTTATAAAAGCTCCATCTATTGTTGTACTAAAATTTAAGCTGATTTTCTTGGTTGATAATCTGCAAGAATCATTCAATATAGATACACAAAGAAGAACCGTCAGTATTTATATTTAAAATCTCACATTTGAATGGATTGACAATCGTTAATTTTTTTTAAATAGAGCATTAATCCATCTGCTATTGTTCAAATCGGATTATTTTATAGTACAAACTAGTCTACATATCAAAATTGATTTTAATTTATATTGTATTAACTCTGACCCGAGTTTTTCATCAAATTTGCATCTTAATTTTTTTTTAAAACAAACTACGAGATTAAAGCATCTCAATCGCAATAATAAAACAATAGTTTAACCCTTTGAGAACGAGCTATCACGAAGAGATTTGTTAAAGCTTTTCAAAAATATCGATACCGAAGCAGCTGACTTGTACCATTCGTTATTTGTATAAAAAATGACTTTGTTTTTAAGGAGTTGCTGGCATCGACGCAGTTTCAGGCAATTTTTTCGATAAAACTCTAAAATTTAGTCTCGTAAACTTAAATCATCAAAATCTGATGGCCGGTCTTAAAGGGTTAATGTAGGTGCTCTAAAAACGGAAAATGCATTTCGGTTGCGTTCATGGAGACTTTCCCAACTTTTCATAGTAAGTGCCTGATTGGCATGACGCATTTTCTGCATGCAAGTTTTTGAATAACGTTAGAATACAGTGTTTTTTATATGTAATGAATGTTGCTTGCCTTTCCCATTTGAATCGACTTTCTATGCAATTGTCATGTTGAATTAACTATGTTTAGTTAATTACATCTTATAGGATTGACAGCTAACACACAGACATGAGTATTTACTACTCCAACCCCCACAAAGAGAATGAATTATGTTTGAATGATATTTTTTTCTTTTTTGCAATTATTTGTATGTTTCGAAATTATCAATGTCAATGAAGCAGGACTTATTTTGATATTTAAGTTTCAACAGTGAACACTTTTTTCATCATGTTTTTTCTCATTTGTTCTATACTCTGTCTAAATAAGAAAGTGGTCACAAGGTCGTTACCTATTCCCCCCCCCCCTCACCGGTTGTCATAGAAACAGAGGTGAGGAGAAATGACTTTGACACCAACTGCTTCTTATAGACACAGTATAATCCACCTGCGCTATATTTTGCTAAGTACAAATTTCTCTATCTGTGTCTTTGTAACCACACACACACACACTGTCATAAAACACACACACCAAACCCCCATATTATATATCTATCTACATATTATATATGTATGTACATAAATTTAAAAAAATAAAAAGAGATAGATGTATATTTTACTCTTGTGGTAAAGCACATTTCGACTGTGATGTAGTTACAAAGCGAGGTGAACCCACGTTCGCCCCATAATAATCATTTGTGGTGCCAGTTAACTTTGTCTTTCAGTTAGTTCAAAGTAGTCTGTAGGGTTAGTAGTAAGAATGTTTAATTTTTGGAGACCAATCTGAAATATGGCTTGGTATTTGGGTGCATTACTTGTAAGCAAATAAAGAACAAAACCTGATTATCAGGGGTCAAGAACTTTTGTGATGATTACATCTTCAAAGTGTCAAATATTCTTTGCTAATCATGGTATTTTTCAGTGTATTATGAAATGTACCTTCGGACAAACTTATGACTTGACTATAGAAATTATTATGACAAAACGTAGAGCAACTTATTAATTAAATGTAAATCACTACTACCAAATTTCTACTTGATTTGTGGTTCTAAATTACTTTAACTTTTAATCTAACTTACTTATCTTACTTAATCAAACTTTCTTGACTTATTAACTTTTGTGGTTCTAAATTACGACACCCACTTTCAATAGGCCTCTTGAAGCTCTAGCGGAAGATAATTCTGACTAATATTTCAACTTTAGCCACAAATGCTACTGATTAAAAGAAAGATACCAAAATTGTTCTTATATTTAATGATAAGTTATTATGAGGCAAAACTTTACCCGATGGTTTTCCCTCTAAAAGCATTCTATAATATTTTGATTAGTAAATGAATCTTTGATGTTTTCATTCTGGAATGAGCTTGACTTTTGATAACTTGCGTCCAATCTTCTTTGCCTACTGTTCTTCATACAAATGCACCTGGCAATATTTCAGACTGACCTCTGGAAAAGCACATGCTTACCCCTAATCCTGCAGGCTTATAAAAGGGTAGGGGGTGGTAAGACCCCCTTTGCCCTACAAAACGTTGTTCCATGATTCAAAATATGCAAGGGCATCACTATGTGTATGTATGTAAATGTATATATGTGATAAAGCTCAAATTGTAAGAAATTTGATTTGTATGTTTCTTCGAATTAATTGTAGTTTCTCAGGGGTAGGAGTCATACCTGATGAGATTGTACAGATTGTATCTTTGACATGCATTTTTCTACAAAATGGTTGTACATATTTTATTAAACGTCCTGAACGTCAGCAAATGAAACAGTTGTCTGTGTGTTTGTTTTGAGTCTTTTATTATTATTAACTTTTTTTAAAAAACATTTTATCAGACAGTAGTAAGTATCTTAAGGGGAATGGGCGCACTGTGGACCGCAGTTCTCCAAACTCAAGTGCCTCTCTGTGTTAATCCTATTGAGAATAAAACTATTTTCTCTGCCACATTTCTCCGGCTGTATTGTATATTTTTACAAACGTTTTTTTTATGTAAATAATAAATGCAGATAACTTACAGGTCTCTATCTTCCCACTTTTTGAAATTTCTTCGAATATTTTGGGTAAAATTATTGAAAATTAAAATATTCGAACCAGTTTTAAAAAGTGGGAAGGTCGGGACCTGTAAGTCATATACATTTATCACATAAAAAATCCACTTGTAAAAATATTCAATACAGCCTTAGAACTGTGGCAGCGAATTTTTTTCTCCATAGGATTAACACTGATGCACTTTGCTTTGGAGACCCCCGGTCCAGCGCGCCCATTCTCCCTTAATACACTGCTCAAAACAATTAGGGGTGCACTTTGTGTACTTTTGTTAAGGTTAGTCGATGGGTGTTAGGGTCAAAAATGTCGTTTTTCTGTTTTTACTTATTTTTAATCTGCATATCTATATAGCTTTAATTTAAGACCAATATTATATCGATTTCTGTTAAATAGTTTTCTTTTTAAAAGCATTTTCAGAAACCCTGTTTATCAGTTACGTCTATACCTTACTTTCCTCTTGCGTTCCTTGAAATATAAGTTTTTTCAACAGCTAGGAATATTTTTTTTATCAAGAACTATATAAAAGATATCAACTCGTTTTATTATTTACCCCCCCCCCCCCCCCCTTAGTAGCTCTGTAATTTAAACTGGGGAATTTTTAATATCAATGCTACAAAAAAATTGTATACATTTTAATCGGATTTGTGTGTGTTGGGGGGGGGGGGGAGGGTGTAATACATATTTTTAAAAAAATACTGTTAAAGTATTTTTTTTTAAATACTGTGAAATATAATCAGTTTAAACAAGGAGCTGTATGTGGAATTATACAAATTTTCATAATCATATGATATCTCATTTTGACATAGTTCATGCTGTTCATGAGAAAAAAAATTCCTGGAGTTTGTAAAATTAACATGGGCAGGACCATCCAAACTAACCTTAACGGCTCCTAACTGGCCAAAAACATTCCAAACTCGAAAATATCCCTTTAAAGAGAACTTAATAGTAATAATAAAGTACAGGGTGGTTATAAAATAACGCTCGCTATTCGGAGTGGTCTGTAGCTTTAATGAATAATCCAAATGCAAAAAAAAACTTTGAGACACTTACTAATCAAGAAGGGGGGGGGGGGAAAGAACGGAATCATAAAAAACAAACTTGTCACTTGACCAGGGATGAGCATGCATAGTAGACCATGGGATTTTGATTTCCTAAAAACAAAAGTTGCACCATGAAAAAGAAACTTGTCTCTTGACCAGGGTTCTAAATTACGAGGCGTAATAAGCTGTGTTGGCCGTAATCAGCCATAATTGACGACGCCTCGGAATTTAGAACCCGGTCAAGAGACGTGTTTGTTTTTTATGATTTTTCTTTTTTGATTATTTTTTAGGATTCTATCTTTTTTTATGATTCCATTCCTTTTCCTACTTCTTGATTAGTAAGTGTCTCGATGTTCGATACATTTGGATTATTCATTCAAGCTATACAGACCACTCCGAATAGCGAGCGTTATTTTATAACCACCCTGTACATGGGACGGGGCTAGACTATGAATTCACTGTGGTTGAAGGGTAGGGTCACGAACTGTAAGAGCTACATGAGCTGCGTATGATGTCGCTACTAAAAGTACAATTGGGTGCTTACTCATTTGTCGGCTCGTCACTTGACTGGAGTTCTAAATTACAAAACCAAACTCTAATAAACCCTTGTGTGTGTAGCTTTAGTGCGCCGATGGTTCAACTCAACCCAATATGGGACGTCACACGGTTTGTTATGCATCAGCTCTTGACCCAAGGGCTAATGCTATCCTATACAGCTATCGAAACACGTGCTTATGTTTTCCTACTACTCAAACCTGTCTAACCGCTTTTTTTCATACAGCGATTTGGAATTGAAGCTCAGGTGGATATGGCGTGAATTTCCCCCATTGTGCCATAAAAGTAAATTAATTTTAACATCTTCAGTTGTAAAAAGCTGCTCTCAATCAAGAATTTAAGAACAAAAACTTATTACAAAAAATAACTTCAAGCTCATTCGCATCGTAAGGAAATATTTTTGTGTTGCGTTTATGAAAGTCGTCATTATGGGCTTGTTTAAAAGAGACGAATTTCCTAGTTTCCTTCCATCTTTCAGACTCTCACTAAGTTTTTCGTTCTTGACTCTGTAATTGCGCACAATTTAATTGTAAAAATCGTCTTTTGACAGAAATAACATTGGGTAAAATTCTGTTTTTAGTGAAACCAGAAAACAGACTAGCTTTTATAGGTCTTGTACGTGAATTATATTCAACCTTTGTGACACCCTTTTCTGAACGCTTATTTTCGAATGTTTTTCTGGCAACTCTGATTCGGAAACTAGCGCGCAATTTTGCTTGTTTGTTTTTTTAACGCTTCCGGTAATTCGCAGCGTTTTCTATTTATTTTAAATTTAAATTACGTTTAAATTTTGATTAAAATGTTACTATTACCTTATTTGTATCACAGACAAATAGGATCAGTTCGCAAGTTTCAGTCCAGTAAGTTATACTCCTGTTTAAATGTTCTAACACTGCATCTCGGAATTTCTCTTTAAGATAAGATTTTAGAATCTTAAATCTGGGTATTTTGTGCATTATATCTCGTATAAAAACTCGTATGGTGGTTCACTATAATGGTTCATATTATTATGTTTATAAAAATTTGATAATTTACTTCTATTTTATATTTAACTTTCTTTTTATAAAGAAGGGCATAATCCGACGTGTTCTACTTGCGTCCTGTGTTTTCGTTTATAACCAGGGTTGAGTTTTTACCAGTAAAAACTAGTCTTTACCAGTAAAAACTAGTTTTACCAAGACATGGTAAAAACTAGGTATTTACCGGTAAAAACCAAGTATTTACCCTGTAAAACCATTATATTTCATATGCTTAAAAACAAATATTTCACAATCTGTATAATTTATGTTTGTATGCATACACCTATATATAAATACACCTATATGGACACCTATTGTATAAATGGATAGTTACCTAGTAAATAAAAATGCTATCTACATTTTTTTATTTAAAAGTTTTAAAAACCATGATTTAAGGTAAATTTTCAAATATTTTCCCTGTCTACAGCCTGTATTTTAGGTAAATACCATTTGATCTTGTATAAGGGCAGGATTGGTTATGATTTTAACTACTATGGTTTTAAATGAATTGTTCAAAATCCTGAGGTGGACTTACACACGAGTGCTTTCTTTACCCCCCTCCCCCCCTTCCCACCAAAACACATTTTTGAAAAAGGAATATATACTAATTTGTATGGAATATTTGTTCTTCAAGCATATCAAACCATAATATAAAAAAAACTAGTTTTCATCATCATCAACAAGAACATAAATTATTAATTTAACTGTTTTTTTTTGCTAATAAATGTAATATGTTTTTCAAAAGTTGGGAAAAACATGTTTTTACTAATAAGAGTGGTAAAATCAATAGGAAAAACCATGGTAAGTACCGGTAAAAACCCTAAATGGTAAACACCGTGCCAACCCTGTTTATAACTGATTTGTTGATCTATATTATCTATATTTTTTTTAGGTTTTGCGAGGCCTGATTTAGATTGTTTGCTGTCACGATTAGTTTGTGGTGTAAATGATGTTTTTATTACACGAGGAGAGGTAACAATTTAGATTTTGTTCTTTTTTGCTATAGCATTGTTATTAACTTACTGTTAATAACAACTTTAATGGACAAAAATTAACTGTACGGTCACCCTTGGGGATTTTTTCCAAAATCTCGCCAGAAGTCGGTACTTTGGCGACTTTTTGACAAATACGATTTAAGGAAAAGGACATTTTGAAAAAATTGACTGGCGAGAAAATGGGTAACAAAAAAAAAATCCCTGAAATCGTGCATAATGAAATAAACAAAACAATACCTTTAATCTTAATTGCACTAACTCAGAGAGTGACTGCCAGAAAAATTATTTATTGCCCAATGTTAAAAAATCGCACCAAGGGTGACCGTACAGTAAGTCTGATCCCTTTAATGGTACAGCTATGGTACAATATTTGGTGTGCTTGAAAATTTAATGTTGGGTTTTTTGCCTATCAAGTTGTATGTAATATGCAGTCTAATGTTTACTACATTTGAAAGTTTTCGTTGCTTGGCAACTTCACTTCACTTTGATGGTAATTTTGTTCAGAAAATTAATTGGGGCTGGGGATCCCAGTCGGTTAAGCACTTGCTTAGCATGCGGAAGGTCCCAGGTTCGGGTCCGGGCATCGCCAATATTGCTGCCGACCTATAAACGGCCTGTGCAGCCAAAAATGTCCGACGAATAATACCCTGTGGTGTAAGAGAGTGCACGTTAAATATCCTTCAAAGTCCTAACGCTGTGTACGATGTCACCCTTAACGGTTGCGTTGGGTGCCTATTCAGGTGTTGGATAGTCACCTGACTGTGGTTCTAAAATACGACGCCCGTCGCCAATAGCCCTTGTGTAGCTCTAGTGCGACGATAATTCAAACCTAACCTAATCAAAAATTAATTAATAAATGCATTTTTTTTATTTATCTTTAGGATGGAACTCCAGTCCCACCTTTTACATGCAAATTTCGTAAAGGTAAAAATATTTTGTGGTTATTTTTTTAATTCACAGTTTTGTGGATTTTGTCAGGGCCATAGAAAGTAGGAATAAGGGCTGGTTCACCAAGGTCGAAAAGCGCTCATTTTCGCGGAGGGGCTGTGACGTCACGGCGTTTACACTCTCTTTCCCCTTGCAATGCGCTGCTATGGGAAATGGACACAAATTAAGCTCGTTTTACTAATCTCTATGAGATATATCATCTGAATCATTCAAAAAATCTATCTAATAAGGATTTTATTTAATCCTAAACATATTTACAATAATAATTATAAATTTTTACTTAATTAAGCATAGATATAGTGCGTCTCAAAAGTTTAGACAAAAGACATTTTGAGTCACAAAATTTCAATGAAAAGGTTTTTTTGGAAAAAAAATTGATGGTAAGGTTGAGGCAAGTATATGTAATTAAAAATAGCATGAATCACAAAGAAAATAACTAATAATAAATTTTAATTGAATTAATTATAAAAATTGCCCAAAAAATCTGTCTCATAAATATAGACAAAATCGATATTATGTCATTTAATGATCTAATTTCTCATTTTTTTGCTAGAATTGTATTTCTGTTTGATATTTTGAATTAATAAACACGTTTTACAGTTGATTTTTAACCATTTTGTACCATTCCTTGTCCAATTACATACCAGCAGCAAATATAGCCGTTTTAGCTCTTTTAAAGGGAAATATTGCTGGTGATTGGAGTAATATATATCCCAATTAGATGTAAATAACGACCGTATGCCTAAAACAACAGTACTGACAAGTTTTGTCACCAATTCGCGCATTTTAAAACATGAAATGGCGCATTTCCTATAAAAAAACGGCATTTTTTTTTAAATTTAAAAGATCCAAAATTACAGAAAATTGGTCTGTTCTAGATTATCTTAAATTTTTTGAATCATTGATGTCGCAATTTATGTTTTTTGATGTTGGCAAAAATAGAGAAGGCACAGCATTTTTCTTTAAGATCTTTCTTTGCGGCAATCTAAGTAGTCTGTTTTTCATATCGTCTTCATAATCGTCATCTGTGAAGTGGCTACTGCAGATCCGAGCAAAAGTAATAATTACAACATCAGCTCTTTTACAACATTGAAGCCATTCCTTTGCCACCTTGGGTTCCTTTCGAAAAGCATGATAGATCAATCCTCTCTGCTTCGTTTTTCTAAAATAGTTTCCGCAAGTGACTATTGCGCCAGCCATTTTTAATTATTTAATTAAATCATAAAAAACTCAATAGAAATACCCGAGCTAAATTGACAATTAATTAAAACAAGACCCTTCTCTTGAAACCCTTCTCTGGCTGATTCTATCGCATTCTAGGCGATTTCAGTATTCGTGCACCGTAAACGCGGGCCGTGTTGTAAACGCAGTTACGTCACAAACTGGTTTTTCGTCTCCTCGCGGGGAGATGTCGGAGAAGGCGAAAAATCAAAGGAATGACACAGCCCTTACTCTTATTTTACTAGCCCTGGGATTTTGTTCCCTTAAATATAATTAAAAATTATTTAAAAATGCTAAAAACCTTTAAATTGCAATTAACTCCTGAAATTTTATTTCACAAGATTGTTATTTTTATATGCAATGTAAAATAAAAATTAATTTGTTTCTTTATTTGATGACATATCTACTCAAATTTAAATTGATTTCCCGTATTTTATAAAAATGATATGCAGCACATTTTACACTATTGGGCTTTTGAGATGATAATAATGGATTTGATATTTTTCAGATAAAGAATCCGATTTATTAGCTGTTGCAAATGAAGATGGTGAGGTGTATCTTATAGATACTGACAAGGGCAAAGGAGTCGTCAAAAGTGAGTTCCGAAACAAAGTAAAGTGTGTTTTATCTTTTTTCAAATGTTTCATTTATCTCATACTTAAAAAACGTATTGGGGCAGTAGCCAGATCTCCTAACCAAAGTCTTCTCTCTGTTTTAATCCAATAGAAAAAAATAGTTTTCAAAGTCACATTTCGACGATTTTCTACTACTGGCTGACTTACAGGGATCTATAATTACTTAAAAAAAAAAAAATTGATGCGTGTTGTAATATTAAAATATTATTTACTGAAAATTACAAAAATCTTCTCAAACTAGTTTCAAAAAGTTGTATTAAAGAGCCCTCCCTGTAATCCAGCTACATCTATATTAATAAAAGAAAGAGTGTCTGTCTGAGGATCGCAAAAGACCTACTTAGACTGTTCTAAAAAATTCGAAATTTTTAATATAGATTCCTTTTAATACCTACGTGTGCACCTGAGGCTTAGTTTTTTCATATTTGATTGTGATTTTTAATTAATATAATTAGTTTAAAAAAACGTCATCCACGTGGGATTGCGGGACCATAACAGGGCATGAAAATACATGGAGCAGTCCAAAACGGGGGCTTGACGCCATCCTCTATTAGTTTGATTGATTGAGTTTGGTTGAGATATGCACTCGCCCGAAGGCTGCTTCATCCTCTATTAGTTTTTGCTTTTTTTAAGTGCGCATGGGCCAACACGAATTTAATTTTGTTTTGATTTTGAGTGTATTTTCAAAAGTAAACATGCTTCTAAAAGGAAGCGATGCGAAGTTAACGGGTTCCCAAAAAGGCGGGACCATACTGTTAGTTTATCATAGAAAAAAAAACTTTGTAAATTATTTAATACAAGCTGAAGTAATTTGGCTGTATCAGGTCATTGCCATAATAACTGTCGTCCTATAAACAGTCTGTGCAGCCAAAATCTCCAAAGGATGATACCCTGTGCAATGTGCTCCTGTCCTGGAGTGCATGTTGAAGAGGCTCGATGCTGTTTGCGATATTGCTAAAAAAAAAGTTGTCTATCGAGGAGTCAGCTTGTCACTTAACTGTGGTTCTAAATTGCAACACATGTCCACAATAGCCCTTGTTTAGCTTTAGTGCGACAATAATTCAACACAACTGAACTGATAAAGAGGCCTCTCATGCGTGAAGCACATGTCTTATTCAGGTAGACATATCAAGTTATATTACATTAAATCATCAGTGTTTGATTCCCAATCATAATTGGTCACCAGCACAAATTTATGAAGCTACATATGTACAGCCCACTCTAAACCATTGCTACACTTTCAGATTTCACTGCCCACAACAACGCCATTTTCGACATCTGCTGGCTTCCCGACAGGAATGGAATGATCACCGGTTCCGGTGATTTCCGGTGCTGCCTCTTTGACATGCGCACTTGCAAGAAGGTGTCGACGTTCAAGTACCACACGGCCTCCATCAAGAGTGTCGATGTATTTCAGGACGGGAGCGGGAGTAAGTAAACTTTTAATGATGCTTTCTGCAGGGCGCGAAATTAGCGCTAGACCTCTAGACCAGTGGTTCCCAACCTTTTCTGTAACATCGCCCCCTTCTTTAAGTTGACTTACACATATCGCCCCCCTTTAATTTTTATAATTTGTCCAAATATAATTTGAGTTAAAGTGTAACTAATAAGGCAATTTTATAATTTCAAACACTTACTACCATATATAAAAATAACCAAAGCAGCTTTATCCGGTTACTCTTAAATAAAATCGAAAAAATATGTTTATTTTTTTTCTATTTTTATTTAGATTTTTTCAAAGAATAAATGTGAAATAATTAACCAAGATCCTTAAACTCAATTCTGGAAAATTTGAGAGAGCTGACAGTAAAAATTAAAGAAAAAATGATTGTTGAAAACTTTTTTATTCTATCTTATTTCAAGTTCATGCGCAAGTCTCTGAGGCAAATATTCAATTGATATCTTTGTTTAGTGAGGAGCTGGATAACAGAACTAACCCTTTTTTTAACTAAATATATTGACGGAACGAGATGAGAGGTAGTTCAACTTTTTACCACAGTTTAGATTCACTGTAAATACAGGGTGTTTCAAAATTGACCGGAATAGGAATTGATGCAATTCCGAAATATTGAGCCGGCCCCTCCGAAAAATAGTAAAAAGCCAATTGATCACTCGTTTTGGTCGTGGTTGCATACTTGAACTAGGGCAGCACGAGAATGTGTTGACGAAGGGATGCATTTGTTTTGAGTTTGGTTTGATTGAATCGACATATTGCCTAGTAATTTTACAATTTGCAGATTCTGTTACATCACAGTTTCTAAAACTACTAAAAATGATTAGTAACTACGAAAATGGAATTTTTGTGTTTGGATTTCGATTTAAATAATTTTATGTGTTTCAAATTCGAGCTGGATGTTTGAAAATTGGAAGGAGCTAAACGTTTTGCGATAGAAATGTACAGTTTGTCGAAATGTGCATGTGTTGGGACCAAATAGTTCTATAGTAAGGTAGAGACTGAACCTACCAACCGCACCATCTACCAACACGGAGACAATTTAGGGTGTTATGTGGGGATCGATAGCCGAGTGGTTTGGATCGCAGGCCATAACGCTAGCAGTCCGCGCGCTGTAATGAGTGCGGGCTCAATTCCCACCTTTGCCCTGGGTGTACTTCCTTTCTCTAACAGTAAAAAATCCTTCTGTGGCTGTCTTACTTGACGAAATCTTATAAGCGGGTCTCTGATCATGCACTCCGGAATATAAAGGGTGGTTATAGAATAATGCTCGATATTCGAAGTGGTCTGTAGCTTGAATGAATAATCCAAATGCTTCAAAATTTGAGACACTTACTAATCAAGAAGGGGGGAAAAAGAATGGAATCATAAAAAAAGATAGAATCTTAAAAAATAATCACAAAAAAGAATAATAAAAAAACAAACTCGTCTCTTGACCAGGGTTCTAAGTTACGAGGCGTCGGCAATTATGGCCAATTACGGCCAACACAGCTAATTACGCCTCGTCATTTAGAACCCTGGTGAAGAGACGAGTTTCTTTTCTTCGATAAAGAATGGAATAATAAAACGAAATTCGTCTCTTGACCAAGGTACTAAATTACGCGGCGTAGCCAATTATGACTAATTACGGCCAACGCATCCAATTAATCGCCTCGTAATTTAGAACCCTGGTCAAGAGACGAGTTTGTTTTTTATGATTGTATTCTTTCCCCCCTTCTTGATTAGTAAGTGTCTCAAAGTCTTCTGCATTTGGATTATTCATTAAAGCTACAGACCACCCCGAATAGCGAGCGTTATTTTATAACCACCCTGTATATGTGCATACATACCCAGCATAAATAAGCAAAATACAATAATTGTTATGTATAGACTGATGGTCAACATCAATTTTTTTTAACAATAATGCAACAACCTATCCCCAAAATGAACAGCCTCCTAAAAAAAATTTTTGAAAACTAGTTGAACCTGTAATTTTTATCAGATGTAAATTCAACCAAACCAAACTAAAAGTTCTACATTCTTGTGTAGCACAAGTGCAAGATTTCATGCACGACCGAAAGGGCGGCCAATTAGTTAGCCGTTTTTCATTGGCGGGGGCCGGGTAAATATTTAGGAATTGCGTCCTATACGATTCCGGTCAATTTTGGAACACCCTGTAAGTTTCACGCAGGCTAACTCATAACCTCTCTATTTGAAATGTGTTTCACTCACAATCATACTTCAGATCTACAAACTCCGTCTACAAAGAGTTATCAAGGTTATCCACAACCCACAGATTCGAAAGGGAATGGATCAACAATAGAATCAGAAATTTTTAATTTGGTGAAATCCTCAAAGCTTGTAAGAATGTCAGTTTGAAATTGTCATGGTGATAAAAAAAAATTGGAATGTGGTTTTATTTACTGTACTAATAGTACAGTATATTTTAATTTTCCCCCTTTGAATACTCATCGCCCCCCTATCGCCCCCAAGCTATTTATTGCCCCCTGGATAACACAAATCGCCCACTTGGGGGCGATCGCCCCCAGGTTGGGAACCACTGCTCTAGACAATGCTGATGTTTTTTCAGAAAGGCCGATTAAAATTTTCGACTTATTAGACCGCCGGTCCAGCAAAAATTTTGACCGCGAGCCTCACCAATAAAATAAGATTCCGCTCTTATAGAACTTTATCGCCCTCATTTATGCCACCGCCATAAGTTTCGTGATGTAACGATCGCCAGAGTTTCTTCAGGATAGTTGGAATGTCGGAGTTTTGCGATGTTACGATTGCCAGAGTTTCAGGTAGTAGAATCGACATAATTTAACGATTTTTCCAGATTTCAACTTAAGATGCGTGCGTGTGAAGAATATTATTTAAAATCCAGAAAATTTATATTTCATAAAAATATATATATTTTATTTTATTTTGGAGCAAACTGAAGTCAACATTCAGAATAAATTTCATCGGAATAAATTTTATTGCTGCTTATTACATATAGTAACCTTAATTATTTTTTACTTATTATTTAAATTGATAATGACTTTGATTGACGATTGAATTAAAAATTGACTTTTAATTTCATTATTTTGGTCTAGCAAAATTTTTCAATGTCTAGTACTTTTAAGTTCTTACTAGACCGGTTGTCTAGTGTAAAATTTTCTTAATTTCGCACCCTGTTTCTGTTTCATAAAAGAGAAATATTTGCTACAAATAAGTATTGCTGTGAACAGAGAAAAGGGTTGCCACAGTCCCTGTAAACATTTGAAAGTGCTTGAAAAAATAAACCTTTGATTTTCAAGGTATTGAAAGCCCTTGAAATACATTATCAACCTTGAAAAGTCCTTATTTTTTTTGGCTATTGTCTTCTTAGGCTGTTGCAAATGTTTACTTTGGCTTCATTAAGAACAATTTTTTAATGTGAATCAGTTCCTATTTTACTTTTGGATTGATTGTTTATGTATAATCCAAGAAGGCAGAGCAAGTGTTTTAGAGTGATTTTTTAACAAATAACTAATTTTTTTTAAAACACATATATAAGTTCATTTGTAAGTTAGAGAGCTCTTATTCATTTTCTAAATGAATTTTTAAAACTATCCTGAAATTTAGGTGTTGCCTGCTCAAATATATAGTCCTTGAAAATGGAGAAATATATCCTTGAAACGTCCTGAAATAGTCCTTTATTTTCTTTTGCCAAAAAGTTTGGCAACGCTGAGAAAAAAACCAGGGATTGGAATAACACCGTTACTTGTAACATTGACTTTTTTTGGTAATGTCAAGTAACGCTGTTAGATTTTTCAGAAAGTAACTCAGTTACTTTTATTGGTAACAAAGTAACAGAAAATTTAATTTACTTTTTAGTTACTTTTCCGTTACTTGTTGTTACACGCTCTTTACGGATCTTTTTGGTAGCTTAGCGTTCACTTTGAGCTTAAATATTTAAAACTAGCTGTTATACCCGACGTTGCACGGGTAGAGGTGAAAAAATAATTTAATAGTCAATTTAACTATTTATTCCTTCATTTGAGTTACATAAGATATGAAGATACCTAGTAATTTTTTTCAATTTAATTACCCATCTTGGATATAGAAAAGATTATTATTAATTTTGAAAATACCTTTGATAAGAAGCTCAAATTAAAGAGAATACATATTTATGTAAAAAATAATCAGCAAGAATTAAAAATAAGCTACTCCAGCAAACAGCAAACGATTTGCACGTTTTTATAAGTTTATTTGCTTTCTAATAAGCTTATGTTGCTGATACCGTTCGTTATTAAAGTACAGAATCCAACTACTTATATTACATTAAAAAATCAATATTTAAAAAACGCTAGAAAATTCACCGATGGAGTCATCGTATTTTCCCGAATAAACATTTTTTTTAGCTCATTTGGCACATTTTTGCGAATTTGGCGAGGAAAAGATATGGCTAACCCATTCAGTTCTCGTGCAATGAACTTCGCACAACCAGCATTAAAAAAAATTGCTCATTTGGTACGTTTTTTGTAATAACTTGGCGAGTTTGGCAAAGTATTTGGCAAAAAAATAAGACATAAAACCATAATATGCATCTGTAGTGCAATGACTTTCAAAAAACAACATAGTTCAGTATAATCTTAACTATGCTTTTAAAAAATTCATAATTAAAATCATAGGCACAATAAAATAATAGAATGGAGACTGGTAGGATTACATCACTTTTAAAACGTATCAATTATTTTTTCAAATTATTAATCTAGTTTCTGAAGGCAATGAACAAATATTAAATAAATTAAACACTTTCAATTTCAATTGTTTTCTAAAAAGTTTTATTTAAATATTTCTGCCTGATGGCATCACGAAAGAGAAAAAATTATCGGATTTGAGCGAAAGTGGTGTATTTTTCCCCTTAAAACGTTCGAAAACGATAGAAGGAATGGTTCGATTCGAAAAATTCTTAGCCTATGTTTGTTCTGGAGATGAGATGAATTTTTGTGCCAGATTTCGTGACGATCTGTTGCGTGGTTCAAAAGTTTTTGCGTCCTATACAGACAAACACACAAACAGAAGTCGCCATTTATGTATATAGATTTAACTTATAACAACAATGGTGAATTTTCAGCATTAGTTTTTTTTCCTTTTGTCAATATTTTTTAAAAAAAATCTTGGGCTCTATGCAAAACGGTAAGATGGTAAATTAGTGGTTTCATAGAACTTGAAATTGTTCTATTGACACTTTGTTTTATGTTTTGTTTGATTTGTTCTTCGAAACTTTACATTTCTATTAAGAAGAAAAATAAGTAAAATTCAGATTTTTTTTTGTTCAGGCTAAGCGGTATTTCGCCGTGATCGATTTTTTAGAATGAGCAGAAAGCTCTATATATGCTTTCAAGTTATAAGAATGCTTTCAGTTCATGTTATGTGAAATTTTGTGTTAAGCGAGTTCTTGTTAACGAGGTTCGAATGTGTCTCCAATACTGTACATCAGGGAGTGTTAAATAAACCATACACACAAGTTATTGTTTAAATATTACTGTCATAAAGTATCTAATACTAAATTGTACATCATCAGCACAATTATATGTTCTTATTAAATGTTTGATTTTGTCGTAAAACATGTATGATTAAAAAACTTTTTAAATATTTATCCGTACTGTATGTGATAGTGATGCAACGGATACCATTTTGGCCGGATACTGAATATCCGGCCCTTTTAGGCTTCAAAGTATTTTACAATATGACATTGCGTAAACACTTTTGCAATCGTAGCAGTTTTACTTTGGATAACATAGTATAACCACTAGCCTCTTCTACTTCTACTGTCTGAATCTGAAACCAAAACCACTTATAATTAAAGATTTATGGCCAGTGTCCTATTCAATCATAACTTGTCCCATTCAAGCCATATCTCCCCTACTTACAATAAATCCACATATTTATAAATATTTAGAAACAATCACGTTCGTAAAATTGGTGTTCTTTTTACCACCCAAGAAGTGGAAGGAATATCTTTCTAAACCTGCCGTCGACAGAAAAGTTGTCCTTTCTCATGGTGGAAAATCAATGCCACTAACTTCCCAATCTTAGCAGAACTAGTGAACAAGTACCTTCCTTCACCAGCTAGTAGCATATACAGTGCGTGACTGTTTTCAGAAGCTGGACTCATTTACGAAAAAAAAGCGAAACCGTATTTTACCAAAAAACGCAGAACTATTACTTTTTTTACACCATAATTTACGTATCTTGAAACAAATCTAATATGCTTTATTTATTATTAACATAATGTGAAATATCAATCCTATAAAATGTATTAAAATTTAAAAATTTCTTGTTGACTAAGGAAAAATAGTCAGTTTAACAATTACAACACTAAAAAATTGTATTGAGAAAATGTAAGTTTTAACCGGCGGGATAGTACTGCCGGATGGTTGTATTATCCGGCTACTGCCAACTATCCGGCCGGATAATATGTTGGCCGGATATCCATTGCATCCCTAGTATGTGAACATATTTAAGAGGTTAAAACTGTTGCACAAGCTTATTTTAAAAATGTTATGTTAATTTTATAGCCACATTAGCTGCAGGATCAAAAGATGGCAGCATCAGTATCTGGGATGCACGAGAAGATGGTAAGATTAATTAATTATATAAAATTCAACTGCTAGTAGAGATCGATTGATGCTGATTGTTAACCGATTCTTGTTTAACCCTCTAATGCATACTGTTACCGTTTGGTAACAAGTTACATAATCCACTTTATTCTATTAAAGTAGACCTCCCTCTCGACAAATTTGTGTTTTTTTCATCTATTACATTCCATTTTGAAGTTTGAGTTAATAATAACCCTCATAAATGGCAGTATTAAAAGTGTATTCAAAATTAAAGAGTGAGGTTATTGACTGTTGCGAAATTACGTTTTTGGCAGTATTCAAAGTATAATAATATTAATACTAAGTACAAATAAATTGTTTTGAAAAATTAATTGTAGTTAAAGAGGGTTATTTTGAAATATATTTAGTAGTTTTCTAGTCATTGTTATCGAAATTGGAATTTTGTAGTTGGTGTTTGTAATATGGAAAAAAATTAAAAAATTGAAATTATTTAAATTCTAATGCAGTTAATTTTATTTCAGTATTTTTCCCATAATGTATGAGCATTAAAGATTCATACATATTTTTTCGGGATGAAAAAAAAATTCATGCATTAGAGGGTTAAAAATGAAATCTGCCGATGCACTGATATTTTCTTTCCATCGGTCAATTTCCCCTGCCTGAGGAAAATCTGAATTTTTAATTTAACTTTTATCTCTTGCAAAAAACACCAAACAATACAATTTAACATCGGTAATCTATTATATATATATATTTTTTTATTTAAGAGTTGTGCATTAGTTTACTTGGTAGTTAAGAGTTCAGCAGACGTGAGAAGCACGCCGTGCAATCATAACGCCATGAACCGGCCTTTATCATATTTCAAACTTCAAAGTAACAGATGATGATGTGATTGAAACACGCCCCGATCCACAAGTAATCGCTTCAAAGAAATTAGACTCCTCAATTATTACAAAGGTTTAGATAAAGGATTTGATATATATATTTTGTTGAAAAGCAAAGATTTATGTCAGCATGCCATTGGAATTCTTTTTTAGCAATCAACGCTGATGCATCGGTTGATCCCTAAGGGTTAGTATGAATGAACCCATAGGCCCGGTCTACCACAAAAAAAAATTCATTCTTTCAAAATAAATGTTAAAGTTTACTTTTTTTCGAAACTTTTACTTCTGAATGATTCTCTAGTTTTTACGATTAATTATTGCCATGGCTCATTTCTGGCTTCTGTTTTTTCGATAGGCTATTGCAGTTGCATACCATTAAATAATCTGTAACTGTTTTTTGATGCTATTGGAAATCTTAAATTTGCCACATAGTTTATATTAGTTTAATATATAGTATTAAATTTTTTTTTGTATCAGCCTACATATCAATAGGGGATAAATAATGAAACAAGTAATTTTTTTATTTAAAAAAAATATTTTAAAGATCGAAAAAAAAAATAGCCTTGCTAAAGCAGAGATCTGACTAATCTGAGACCAGTTAAGAAGAAGCCTACTATAATTTGGACTTGCAGTTTATCTAGATGACAATTTATTGAATTAAAGAAATTTAAACCTGCTTTGAGAAAATAAATTCAGGAAACTATTAGTACTAAATTATTGGTTTGGCCATATCACATGTAAAATAAGAGTAAAATAGGTAAAAAATAAATGACAGAAGCAAATTCATAAAATACCTTTATTTTAATTCACAAGCAAAACAAATGTTAAAGATAGGGTCAAGTGGGGTAAGTGTGATTGGGGGTAAGTGTGATAAACAGCTCTTGTAACTTTGGAAATCATTCTTAAAAATCTGAAAGTTTGCAATATATAACATTAGACCACTTATAATTAAACTAAAAAGAAATATTGACCTTATTTTTTGTTTAAAGAAAGTTTTGAGCTTTTGAATTTAATGTGGATATGTGTGGGGTAACCTATGTGGGGTAAGTGTGATAAAACAGCAATGGATTTTGAAATGCAAATTTTGTACACTTAAAATTGGAATTCAAACATATAATTTTTTTTCTACATATGTATGTTTCTTATAATAATTCACTACCAATTTTAGGATTTGGAATTTACTTGAAGCAGAGAACGAATTTTCTTAATGAAAAATGCAGAAACCCTATCACACTTACCCCACTTGACCCTATACTACTTTTTGAGAAACTTTTATTTTGAATAATTTTATTTGTGTGTTGTTTTAAAGATAATGTGGCTTGCAAGTTTTTTTTTATATGTATGTTAAGGCTTCCATGGTTTAGACAAGTATATGGGCAATTCTACCATAATTTTTAATTTTATGTCCCTTGGGCATAACTTTTGAAAAAATAAATATTTCTTTACCATATTTTCTTATTATATTAAAAGACTGGTCCTTTTATAATTGTAAAGCGTAATTTTAAAGCAAAGAGACTCCAAAAAAAATTTAGAACACAAAGCAATGCAGAAAAGTCCTTACCATCGTGTGTCCCGATTGTCAAATTTTTAGTTTAGGGCTCAATCTAATACTTTTTTTAGCTAGAAATTACATTCGTTTGGAATCTAAATTGAACTAATACTGTAGCTTAACGATTTCCTTCCATTGAATTTTGGCTTTTAACATTTATAATGCGTTTTTCTCGTCTCCTAACTTTGTCCCTGGGTTTTGGTACATTCACTGACCTTATTCCTAAAGTGGTGAAGAGAGGCACTGGATTGAGCTACAGTGATTCTTCAAACATGCAAACTGTATTGCAGAAAACTGATATTTCAGTTAGTAGCCATATATTTTTGCTAAAATTCACCAATAAGCCCAAAATTAAAAAAAACTCAGTGAAATTGGCTGCGAGGCTTTATTGCTTTCCTTACAGACTCCCAGGTTTAAGGTTAATTTTTGCTTGATAATTGAAATTTTTTTCTATAAATATGTTTAAGTAGAGTACAAGAAGTAAAAAAATCCATTTTTATTAAACTGGAGTTAGTTTCAACACAAAAAAGACCCGAAAACAGCGTGAGTGTCCTTTCCTTCCGTTCCTGACCTTCCGATCCTTACCGTCGTAATAATCTAGGGATGGAAAACCGAAACCAGTTTCACGACTAACCGGTTTTTTGAGATTTCGGTTTCATTGAAAAATAGTTAGTTTCGTAAGGCCGGTTTAGACCGGTTCCTTCAGAATCGGTGTTTTTAAAAAACTGCCGTCCCTTATTATAATTTTTTGTTTTTTATAAATGAGCTTTGTGAAACTTTTTTTCGTAATTCTAGAACCCTTATAAACCTTTTGATAAACTTTTGAAGTGATTTTGAAAAACTAAATTTTACAAGTTTTTAATATCTGAAATTAAAAATTATGGTAGAACTGCCCATATACTACAATAAGAAGTGTCTAAAATAAAAGATATTTTATTAAAAAAATATTAGCTGGTATTTTAAACTTAAATATTTTCTTTTCACAGGTTTGTATTCGAAACCTGCTATTGTAATTAACCAAGCGCACAAAAGAACACCTTGCAATTCCAATAAAAAAGCAGTAAGTATACGTGTTTATTTGCTTTTGAAATTTGATGTCAGATTCTGTCATCAAAGATGGTTTATTTGAAAATAATTAACATAAAAATGAGCTTAAGTTGAGCTGAAATAAGTATTACTGTTCTGAAAATGTGCTTAAGGTAGGCGAATACCCAAAATTCTAAAATTTTTACTATTGCTTTAATCTTTTCCAAATTTGGCATTGTGATTTCAAATATAATGAATAATACTATTTAGGCTTTTGTTTTTATTTAAATATAATTTATTTATTTTCAACGGTGTTTTTCTACTAAAAAAAGAGGTTTACGCCAACAAGTCTACCACATTGAATTTTCATCCTATGAACATTTATTATGTGTTAAATTCTTCGTTTTGAACTGATACATTCATTGACCCTCTAGAGTTACATACAAATTACAAGAAAAAAAGTTATTAAGAAAAATGTTATAAATTAACCACAATAACCAGATTTTTTTCGATTAACTTTACACTTGGAAATTAAAAAAAAAAAAAACTTGTATATTTACACCAGATGTTAGAGGTTCATGGCTTTGATATATATTGAAATAGCATCTGTGAAAAATTCCAGGTACATTAATGTTAAACTTTTTATGCTAGAAGTGTTGGCGTAAGCCCCTTTTTTTAGTTGAAAAACACTGTTTAAAATAAATCAATTATATTTAAATAAAAAAAAAATTGCCTAAAAAGCATTGTTCATTATATTTGAAATCACTCTGCCAAATTAGGAAAAGATTAAAGTAATAGTAAAAATTTTAGAATTTTGGGTATTAGCCTACCTCAGGGACGAACAGCCGATCTCCAAACTAAAGTGCTCTGTGTTAGTCCAATGGAAAAAATAATTTTCTAAGTCGCATTACTCTGGTTGTATTAAATATTAAAAAAAAAATTCTATATGATTAATGTAGCCGACTTAATTTTTGCCCACATTTTGAAATGGGTTCGAATATATTTGTTGTAAATTATTTATTGAAAATTAAAAAAAAAAAAAATTGAACCCATTTAAAGAAGTGGGATTATAGATCTGTATAAATCAGCTTCATTTATCACATTGAAAAAAAAAAAACATTTGTAAAAATATTCAGTACAGCCGGAGAAAAAGAGGTTAAATATATATTTTTTTTATTGGATTAAAACACTGAGGCACTTTGGTTTGGAGACCCGAGGTCAAATGAGATCATTCTCCCTTAAAGAAGAACTGAAAGCAACTTGCTGTTCGAAAAATGTGCTTAAAGTATATCACTTTATATCCTTAGGATATCTTTCTTGGTATGAACTAAAAAATATGCAGTTCTTTTATTTTGTAAATATTGCTTTTCTAAAAAAAATTGTGCTATTTTATTTATTATTTGTATTTTTTATTCATCGTTTTTCTTCTAAGCAAATGTATAAAAAGAATACAAGCTACAAAAATATATTTTGTATTTTAAAAAAATATTTTAGGGATTCACTAATTAAATACAAAAAAATTATCTTAAAGACCAATTTTGGTGTTTCTTTTTGCAGGGTGGTAGCAGAACCTGGAAATCAGGGATTTTTTTTTAATTCAATTCTTTAAATATCAAGGGAATTCTCATGGAATTTTTAAAATTTTGCAAAATATCAGCGATTTTATTCTATTTTGGATTACTTAAACAGCAGGTTTAGGTTCTTATGATCACTACTAACAGACACTTGATAAAAAAAAATATATTCTGGTTGATCCGATTTGACTGAAGAACCAATCTTGGAGGAAGGATCAATCTCTCTCAAGAATCATGTTTTAACATGATCACAGATGCCTCTAAACTTATTTAGATTTTTGGAAATGTAGAAAAGTTAGGTAGGCTAACTCATAATCAGGAAAGTCTTAATTCCCACAATGTCTGGATTAAATTTTTTTTACTGCATTGAATTGTGTGTATATGTTTTTTTAGGTAATCAGAAAATCAGATTTTTTCGTGAAAGTATCAGGAAAGTCATGCAAATATCAGTGAACTTTTTTTCTAGGAGTTTCTTACACCCTGTGTTACCTTCAAGTTTATATTAACTATGTACCACTGTAATTGTTTTTAATTAAAGCTTTATTGTGAAGAATATTTATAAAATTAATTTAACAAATTATTAATTCTGAAAATTACTTTACAGCCAACATTCAGTAGTGTTTCCGCCGTGGCTTTCAAAGATGGCAACACTCTTGCTTCCGCTGGTGTTGGAGATAGGTAATAAATATATATTTTTTTGGTAGGTCAATTTTATTTGTGATTGGACCTGGTGTGACCTGACATATTGCATTTCAAGGGACATACTATTTTTTTTTAGGTTTTTTGTCACAAAGAGTCCTAGAATATGAAGAGTACACAGGAAAAACCAATTGATTTTGTCGAGAAGTTTCCTTAGCAGGCCACTTTGGCAATGATAGCGAGTGATTGCCTAAACTTGCGTAAGGAAATCAGTTCCTACCACAGAGATCATAGTAGAGTAATAGAGTGGCAGATCACGTGACCTCCAATGCTAACGACGAGACGCGCAAAGAGCTCCCAGAAGAGCCCCAATGAAGCCAGTGTTGTAGGTCACGTGATCTGCCACTCCAATACTGTAACTACTATCTCTGTGGTTCCTAGCTACCCAGATTCAGGCGATTGACGATCCCGACGCTCGGACCAGCGAAGATGAAAGAGAGAAACCGGTTTTCTGCGGCCAATGTCCGCCAAGTAGACAATTGCGGGCGTCCGCCTAATAAATCAATCGGTTCTTCCCGTGTACTCTTCATATGTAAAATATTCTTTTTTTTTCAAAGTTGATGATTAAAATTTCTTCATTAAAACCACCATAAGCAGGACATTTTCTTTGCCTACCTATAAATAGCCTGTGCAGCTAGAAAGTCTGACAAATAATCCCCTGGCAGGGCTGTATTTGTAAATAGGCTGTAACCTAGATCGTCAAATTTTTTGGGGCGGCAAATTTTATGACTAAATTAAAGCGACATTCGAAATAAAAATATATTATAAAGATACCAAACTTTTTTTAGAAAGAACACAAATAATTTGCATTAATACGTAAACCGTAAACTTATATATAGTACTAATATTTTGTACCATACATGGTGGCTGTGAGAACAATTTGCACCCCCTCTTCCCAGATTTCAAAGTTGAAAGAAAAGCTTAACAAATTCACCTATTTCGCTTTCAATTTAGTGTGTAAAGGTACATAGATGATTGTAATGTGTATCGATTTTAAACAGCACATACCACCCTATTTTGCAGCTAACCAACTACCTTTTCCCGGAGGGAGGAATATTGTGACTGGGCGGCAAATCAATCGTAGCCTACAGACGGCAAATCTTTAAGTAGGACCTTGTTCCCCAGTGCAGAGGCAGTGCATGTTAAATATGTTCCAATGTCTTGAATCTGTGTTTGATGTCAGCCTTTATGAAGTGGCATTTAGTGCCTACTTGGGTCTTCACTTGACTGTGGTTCTCCGTCGCCAATAGCCCTCGTGTAGCTCTAGAGCGACGATAATTCAACTTGGGGACGAGTGGGCGATTTGTGTTATCAAGGGGGCAAAAAATACTTGAGGGGTGATAAGGGGGTGATGAGTATTCAAAGAGGGGAAATTAAAATAATGTTTTACCTTTGTACAGTAAAACCGTTCTCTACCATAACCAAATCAGCCAATTTTTACTTTCAACTCTCTTGAATTTCTAGAAACCATTAAAAATATCTTATTTAATTATTTTACTTTTGTTCTTTAGTGTGTTTTATGTTTTTTTTCTGTTATTTAAATGGGACCTGATAAAGCTTCTTTGATTATTTTTATATAAACTGTAGTAAGTGTTATAAAACTGTTTTATAGTTAAGCTTTAACTCAAATTATGATTAGGACATAACATGAAAATTAAAAGGGGGCGATGGATGTTAATCAACTTAAAGAATGAGGAGATGGTCCGGAAAAGGTTGGGAACAACTGCTCTAGAGTGACGATAATTCAACCTAACCCCAAAACAAGTTAAATTTTGAGATAGATGACTGAAATCTCAGATGCAGTGTTTGTAATTGATAAGCATTATTTTCTTTTGTCGACTCCTTTTTTACTGTTATTATTTTTGAAATTTCAGTGTTATAAAGATATGGGACTTGAGGAAAACGTACGACAAAAGTAATTTATCTTGTCGACGTAAGCCCAGAGAGTCGATAACATTTGTTCAACACAATAAAGATCAAAGGTTTGGTAAGTACTATTCTTAAATTTAGCATTTATTTGAGTTAAGAAGAGTTGTAGTGTAGTTATTCCCAGTTATATATGATATGTGTAATATTTTTTATATAAAATTATAGCTTTTGTAGATATGAAAAAGCCGACAAAGTTTCCAGTTTAACAATACAAGAAATGAATAATTTTTTTCTATAAATTAGTCAGATAAGGTAACAGTTAAAAAAATTCGATCCTTTACCAAAGTCTGATTCTGTTACTTATTTTTCGTAAGAATGTCAGGGGTGCCAGACTTCCGCCGAACGGCGGAATTCCTCTTTTTTCCGATTTTTTAAAAAAAAAATCCGCTTTTTCCGAATTTTTCAGAAAAATCCGCTGAATCAAGATTTTCAAAAAATTACGAAAAACTTTTAGATTTTCTAAGTTTTCAAAAAAAAAAAAAAATCGTATTAACAGGGTTTCCGCGCATATGAAAAGTCAAGAATTTAGACATTGGGTTAATTTTGTCATAAGTATTGAATTTGAGCAAAAAAACGACCAAAAGTCATGTATTTCAGCAAAGAAACGTCCGAAAGTAATAACAATCGATATATATATATATATCTATTCGCGTCTTTCGCATCGCTGGAGTTTCGGGAATTTCGGTTCACTGGAGTTTCATGACTTTCGGATCGCTTTAGTTTCTTGTCTTTCGGATCGCCGGAGTTTCATGTCTTTTGCAAAGCTGGAGTTTCGTGTCTTCCGGATCGCCAGAGTTTCGTGACTTCCGGATCCGCCGGACTTTAGCGACCTTTGAAACGCTGGAGTTCCGCGACTCGATCGCTCGTGTTCCGCGACTTTCGGATCGCTAAGGTTTCTTGTCTTTAGGATCACTGGAGTTTCGTGAGTTTTGGATCGTCAGACTTTCAGAACGCTGGATTTCCGCGACTTTCGGATCGCTAGAGTTCCGCGACTTTCAGAACGCCGGAGTTTAGTGTCTTTCGGAACGCCGGAGTTTAGTGAATTTCGGATCACTTTAGTTCCGCGAATTTCGGATTGCTGGAGTTTCGAGAATTTCGGATCGCCGGAGTTCCGCGACATACGGAACGGCGAAGTTTATTGTTTTTCGGATCGCCGGAGTTTCGTAAATTTCGGATCGCCGGAGTTCCGCAACTTACGGAACGCCGGAGTTTATTGTTTTTCGGATCTCCGGAATTTCGTAAATTTCGGATCACTGGAATTCCGCGACTTTCTCGATTTTCGGAACGTCAAAGCTCAGTCTTTTGGAAAATCCGGAGTTTCGTGAATTTCGGATCGCCGGATCTCCGCTACTTTCGGATCGCTGGAGTTTTGCCACTTTCGGAGGTTTTTTTTTTTTCAATTTTCAGTTGGCCGGAGTTTTTAGATGTTCTGATAGGCAAAGTTTGCGAGATTTTCAGATCGCCGCAATTATTAATATTAGAAAAAAGTCATTAATTTTAAATTCGATGAAAATTCCAGTGGTAGAGAGTAAGAGATGTATCCTAAATTTAAACTATTATTAAAGAAATAAAATTATGCCAATAGTTTTGCCAGTAGGCTTTTCTGTAATTTTGATTTAACTGGTGATTTATAAAGTGTTTTTTTAATGCAACCGCAACCCTTATTAGAAGGAGGAATGCAATTGCACTATACGACACCAAAGCTCCTTCTACACCAAGTTAGGACACACCATACATTCGATCGGAGCCAAGGTTTTTCCCGCTAGAGGCGCTGCGATACGCTGAAGGCCGAAAAGGACGAAAAAGCGTTATGTTCCGGGCTGCAAATTTGGATATAAAACTTAAATTAACTGTCGATTTTCCTTGTTTAAAGCACCTAATAATGAAGAGGATCTTAAATTGCGGCAAAAAAATATCCCTAGGAAGGATCGTCTGCTGAAAAGTACCGAAATGGTGATTTTCTAAGGGGAAGTCAAACACCTCTCTTCCCTTTTCACTTTCCTTGTTAAGTCTATGGGACAGTTTTTAATGCTCACTGACTTTTTCCCGCTAGAGGCGCTGCGATACGCTGAAGGCCGAAAATGCACCGAACCAGTTGAGCCACTCTCTCCCATAGACATCCCGCGTTATGGCCCAACCATAGATTAAGTACACTCTAGATCTGAATCCCTGATTGGATTAGCATTGGAGAATTTCTATATTGAAATTGACATAGAAACTAGCGCCCCTATAGTTACTTTGGGAACTACTGTGATTTCGCGGCTGCTTTTTTTCTAGCCTTCTTTAGGAGCTTTAACACAGTCTATTACGCATCGTAGTTTAAAACCCAGGTCAAGTGACGAAAAAAACTATTTTTATCCACAGCGGGACCGTGCGTTTTTTTATAATCATATTTTTGAAATTAAAATGGTTGAAGTTTACTTAAATTTATCTCTTGATTTAATTTAATGAATGAAATAATATTTCAATTTATTAGACAGTATCTACTTTTTGACTGTGTTAAAGCTCGGGAAGAACAGGCAGTAGGAAGCAAATTGTACTTAGTTTATTTATTTTTAATGAAGTCACTTTTTGAACGACAGTATTATTAAGCAAGTTTCATATGCATTAAATGTAGTGCTAGAATATAAATAAAAATTATGCAAGACATTCGTTAATAAATAATTCGTGAAATTACTTTTTACAACATTGATTGTAGCAAATTGAATACAAGAATAAAATTCAAAAGCATAAATATCGGCATATTTCTTCCTTATTACAATTATTTTTACAATATTATATTTTTATTCTTATCAAACAATCTTTAAATATGTACATTACAAAGAAACAACACATAACTTTAAATATTTTATTAAAAATTACAAGAGAAACTGCAGTTATTTAGCACAATTATTATTTCAATTTTGCTAGATAATAAAAACATAAGATTGTGTATCAGTGTTTATTTAGAACGCCGCCATGTATCTTATGATGTATGCGATTTATGCCGGTAAATTTATCAGTTTCTGTGAAGAGGCTGCAATATCCTATAAGTATGAAGCACAGAGCATTTCTTCATGCAGAACTAATTCCTATCATTTCTTTAACCAATTCTAAATGATAAAATAAAAACGAATAAATAGATATTATTTACTTAATAAAATTATAGTTGAAAGCCAGAAACTAGTGGGACTTTTTTTTTGTAAAATTTATTGCAATTTAATCAACAAGATCTTTTAAAGAGTTATAACTTTAGGAACAATAGCAAAACTTTTATATAAGTTAAGAAATAAACTGAATTATCTTTTAGAATAGATGACATTCGATTTTTATATAAAAAAAACGAGAAAACTTTACTATAGTTCAGAACAGTTATTTAAAAAACCCCAAAAAGAATAAGAATTTGCAATATTATTTACATGAAATGCACTTACTGTTGTTTATTCTCAAGACTGCTGAAAATTCTTCGAAATACACTATTTAAATAAAAATTAACAAAAAAAAATTGCAGACTACCGAAAAATAAACAAATTTGAGCATTATTCTATTTCTAAAATGTATTTAGCAACTTTATCGTCATAGTAACCGAAATTTACTCTCTGTTGCCAGACTTCGATTTTAATAAATTCGAAAGTTTTAGGATGTGATATCCCGAATATACCTAGCAACAAATAAATGATTAGCTTTATATTAATTCATTCCTGAGTATTAGGTAGCCTTAAAATTTCAAAATTTCAATTATCAGTTTAAAACTGACCTAATATTACGGTACATAATCGGAAAGTGCAATTATGCCAATCAACAAATCAACCATTAATAGTTTATTAGTTCCTCAAGTAACTTTAGGTGCGCAGGCATCAGATTGACTTACTGGTCTAGAGTGTTCTTTGTCTATGGGCCCAACTTGGTGTAGAAGGAGCTTTGACGACACACTTATAAGAGGACAAAGACATTCCTGAAATAATTAATCAGAGAAAAATTTAATACATCAAAAGCATTACTTCTCCAATAAGTTCACATCAAAGAAAAAAGATTTTTTTCACTTTATTAATCTAATTACATTTTGAAATCATTTTATGGTGCAATAATTTATTTCTAAAATAAATTTGTGCACTTTCCCATTGAACATGAAAATTGTCTACACAAACACTATAAATTGTTTACTATGTGTTGTCAACTTTCGAGTTGTTTCAATTTGAATTTTTTATTTTTTTATTTGAGATACTATTTATATAGTCATGAAAAATTGTTAACTTAGACACGGAAAGTCATGAATTTGGGACTGTCCGTTTTGGCAGAAACCCTATATTGTTACTCGCGTGATTTCCTCTTTTTTGATTTTGGCCACTTTCACCCCTGGAATGTGCTTTACACATTATAGCAGGTTTTTTTTGCTATGTCTTGAAGTTTTAATAGATGATTGACATTGTAATTTAAATTCATTGTTAGATCTGCGTCATATCTTTAAATTATCAATTTTCATAATATTTACCCATGAACTTTAATTTCCTAAACTCTTTAAATTTCCTAAATTTCAAAACATATTAAAATGAATTTTTTTCCAATTCTACGTAGAATTCTACTAAAAATTTAATCTAATCAGTCGCTGTGATTAGATTAAATGCTGCTAAAAAGACAATGAATCGAACTGATTTACAATATTTTCGACATTATGTTCATAACGTTATGTTACTTATATGTTTTCTTCGTTACAGGCTATACTAGTTTAGTATTCAATTCCTTGCACTTCTACGTAAAATTCTACTAAAATTTTAATCTAATCAGTCGCTCTGATTAGATTAAATGCTGCTAAAAATACAATAAACCGAACTGATTTACAATATTTTTAACATTATGTTACTTATATGTTTTCTTCTTTACAGGCTATACTAGTTTAGTATTCAATTCCTTGTACACTAAGCTTTATGCTTGTTCAGGTGCCAATAAAATATTTGAAATTGACTGTCATTCTTATACCAAAAAGTGTAAGTAGTTTTGACCTTTTTTTTGGTCAACATAACTTTCTTCAATGTGTATTTGTTTTTTTTTCTTTAGGGGGCCCAGTACCTTGCACAACTTTTTTTTGCATTTGTTAAATCCAAAATTTGTATACATAAGCAATACTACTTTAACCCTTTCCTTACTGAAGTGCCCCAAAACGCCCGAACAACTAAATATTTGATAACGTTATTCCTATCAAATATTACGAGGAAGCCAAAATCCTTCGTAGTGAAAGGATTAAATAAAGTTTGTAACATTTTTCAAATTTGTACTCCTTCGGTTTTTCACAGGGTTGCCACGGCCCTTGAAAACTTTGAAAAGTGCTTGAAAAAGAAATTGATTTTCAAGGACTTGAAAGTGTAAAACATTATCCACCTTGAAAAGTCCTTAATTTTTGGGGCTGACGAATTAATCTTGAAGTGTTAATTTTGGCTTCATTAAAAACACTTTTTCAATTCAAATCAGTTCCTATTTTATATTTTTGATTTATTGTTTGTATAATCCAAAAATTCAGAGCAAGGATTTTAGGTTGATTTTTCAAATAAATAAATGGTTATTATATAACAAATATTTAAGTTCATTTGAAAGTTAGAGATCTCAGTCATTTTCTAAATGAGTTTTTAAAAACTATCGTGAAATTTAGGTGTTGCATGTTCGAATATACAGTCCTTGAAAATGGAGAAATGCACCCTTGAAAAGTTCTTAAATAGTCCTTGATTTTTTTTCCAAAAAGTGTATCAACCCTGTTCATGGTACTAGACTTCCTTAAAACTATTTTTGATTTTTTTTACTTAATTCTTAAAATTATTTTAATAAAAAAAATTTCAATAAAAAACCTAGTTTATTTATAAATATGTGGTGATAATACTTTGATATAATTTAAACTGTATTCAGTTTTTCATATTTTTTCAGGCCATATAGATCAGTTATTATTTTAAAGTATACTATAAACCACTTATAATATCACTAAAAACTGATTAAAATCTACTAATTTATTAAACTTCTGTATTTTCTGTGTCTATTGTATAGAATAAATGTAATGTATTTCTTTAGATGATCGATTTACAGTTTATTTCATACCCATTCATTATATAAAAGTGCAAGTAGATGAACCATTCGAAATAACTAGAAACTGATTTCCCAATTAATTTTTTAAAATGCATTCGTTCTGTCTTTTTCATAGAATGTTGATTTTTTTAAAAATTTCAGATGAGCGTTTTATTGGATTAAAAAGTTCAACTTCTTACTTCGTTAAGATTGCCCTGAGTCACGACGACCAGTATATAGCAAGTGGCTCAAGTGATAATAAGGCCTATATTTGGAAGGTAGGTTATTTTTCTGACAGATTTATTTCTAAAATTTTAGCATAGATTTATTTAAGTAAGATTAGTAAATTCAGAAATATTAGAATTGCTTTCTTTAAATTCCACCGAACTAAAGATTCTTGTAGTGTAAGTCATAACTCAAATTAAGAATTTTTTTAAACAAAAAATTGCATAAGATCAATCAAATAATACATGTTGCCGATTATACCTCGTAATTTAGATCCCTGGTCAAGTGAAGAAAGGGATATATTTTTACGGCAACACAAACAAATATTTAGCGTTGTATTTAGATAGTCGTAAAATTGAAAATTAAAATTATCAGTCATAAACTGATGTAATATTATAGTACATTCCGATGAAACAGTAGCGCTACAATAAGAAAGTACAATTGTGCCAATCAACAAATCAATCTTTAATAGTGTATTAGTTCCTTTAGACACTTTTGGAGAGCTAGGCATTAGATTAAGTTGCTGGTCTTGAAGATTGTTACTCTATGGATTAGCCGACGCCAATCTTTAAAGTGTTAAAACTAAAATAACCTAATCCACAAAAATAGCTGCTATTTCTTTTTTTGAATTCAACAAATTCCGGACTTACACATAACATTCTATATCTTGATATTTTCTCCTCTTATGTTTGACCCCTATTTCATGCTCTAAAACCAAGTGCTTTTTATTATTTAGACTAGTCAATATCTTTATTTATGAATGTATGAATTGTTTTATTTACAGACTTCCAAACCTGGTCTACCACTTTTCGAATTAGCTGGTCATACAGCAGAAGTCACCTCTGTTGCTTGGGGTTCTTATAATAATACAAAGGTAACTATCTTCTATATTCCTAATTTTTATATTTACAGACTTGCAGTAGATTGTTCTTACAATCCAAAAAATATTATGTATCCTCCATGTTCATTGACCTATTAATAATGACTTTGTATTAACCTTTTCAGTTCCAGTGATGCCATTTGGAATCATCACTTTCAATATTTTTTTTCTAAATGTTTATGTCCCGTTATGACATCCAAACACACATCATTCGATTCTTCACACTTTGTTCTATTTGACAATATTTTACATTAATCTCAATGGAAGTCAGAACTACTGTTTTTTTATTTCGAAAATAGCTAACAAGCGTTTCACCTGATTTGTGAAATGTTCACTTTAGTTCCACACATTTAAATCCCAATTTAAACTATTTTGGTTAAAATAATTACTAATTTTTTTAATAATATGGTCAGATACCTTAATATATATAACTCGAAGTGTTTCTAGGTATATATTTTTATTTTGTTGTTTTCCGCAAAATTGTGGTACTATTTCAAAAACCATATGAAAAATTAAAATGAATTTTTGCTCTTATGGAATTCTTATTTTTGACCAAAAATAAACTTATTTTGTGAATATCAGCTGTTCTGTCATGTAGTAAATTTTTGGGACTGAAAGGGTTAAGAGGACTCTGTTGGAATTTCACATCTTGAAAATCGTTATGTAATTCCTAAGGAGAATATTTGTTAGTCAATTACCGCCACAATTTTATTAAAAGATTACTAGTTCCTTGTATCATTGTAATGAAGAACGAAAGGATTACATTTCATACAACTAATTTGTATCGTGAAAATCACATATAATTTAGAATTTGTAATAATTTTTTGAAGTTAGAACTTAATGCCTACTCCATTTTTTACTAACTTAAAAAAATTATTAAATTTCTAAAAACGTGATTTTTACAAAACCAAATTAGTTTTATAAAATCTGCTCCTTTCGTTCTTTACAATGATAAAAAAAACTGGTAACCTTTTATTAAAAGTGTGGCGATAATAGACTAGCGAATATTTTCCATGGGAATAACATTACGATTTTCAAGATGTGGAATTCCCAAGAGAACCCTCTTAAGCAATACACCTTTATTTCCCAATAAAAGCATATTATTAACTTTAAATGTTTTAAATTTGTTTATGGTGTTAACTACAATTTGCCTTGCATAAACTGTTCAGGGCCATGATCAAATTTTGGGCATTTGTCTTATATTTTGTTTAGATAGATAAACTGAAGCAGACAGCTCATTTTGCCCAGAAAATCACAGTTATTGGGTTTAACATAAGGCATTTAACCACAGATTTAGACCATTTAAGTTAAATACACTTTTAAACACCTAATATTAATTGACAAGTATTTGTATGGTTCTCTATAACTGTTTTATTTTAAACTTAACCAAACCTATTATTATTTTTTTACAATTGTGTGAAAAAAATCCAAATTTTACATTGTAATTTCAATATGAGACGCGTCAAAAAGTTAGCCTTTTTAAAACAGTGAAAAAAGGTGCTTTTTTTCTAAACCAATCAGTGAAAAAGTACTTTTTTGAAACTTTTTTCATAAGATGCCAGCATTTCAAGTTAAATTTCTTTTAAAAAAAATTCCAGAAATTTATCGATCTGCTTTTACTTAAAGATATTAACATGCATGAAATATTTTTGGACCAATGATATTTTTTTCACGCAATAAAAAAAATAGCGTGTGCATGCCTTGTGAAAAGTAAACTTTTTTAAGCACGTGTCATTATTTCACTCGTTTTAAAAATAATTACTTTTCGCACTTGTTGCACGAGTAACTATCTGACATTTTTTGGTTACATGTTAATACTTACACATTTATATTCAGGGTTCGTACGCCTCCTGAAATTCCTGAAAAACTCCTGAATTTCTTATTTATTTTTTAAGGGCTCTTTTAACTCCTGAAATTTGTGTATCAGCTCCTGATATTTCCCCTCTTCTCTTGAAAAACTTGACGATATGAATCATTTTTCTCCTTTCTCAGACGGTTTTCTCTTGTCTTTTTTCAGAAGGTCTACCAGTTGAAAAAGTTATGAAATTAAAACAAAGGTCACGCAAATTTTAAAAATCGCCGAAAAACGATTTTTCCCCCCAAAAAAAGGATTTGGCTTTGGCACCGAAGCCTCAAATTTTAAACAACATTTATACCTCTTGTTTCCTTCATTCTCGGTCTAAGTCACTAGACCAATACATTAATAAACACACATATTCAAATTTATTTCGCGATACCTCCTGAATTTACATCTCTGCACTCCTTGGAAAACTCCTTAGAAACTCCTGAATTTCGCTATCATAGATCGAGTACGAACCCTGTATATTGAAATTGTTTACATTATGGTGTTATTATTACTTCTAAGGTTGCTACCTGTGGAGATGACCATAAAGTCCTGCTGTGGAAGACAAAATACTCGGATCACACTCCCGAAAATCCTGACAAAGATCAGGTGGCGGCATCCTGCCCATATTCTTCTGGTAAAATATAGATTGTGCTTTTTTATGTGATTGTGTTTACTCTTTGTTTTTTTACATGACTTCTTTTTGAATTTTTTTTACTGCACAGCCAGTTTGAGAATTTTGTTGAAACAGAGTAGTGAAATAAATTTAAATTTAGATTTTGATTTAGACTGGGGAGCCCAGCTGGTTAATTACTCGCCTAGCATGTGGAAGGTCCCAGGTTCGGGTCCGGGCATCGTTAAAATGGCTGCCGACCTATAAACGGCCCATGCATCCAAAAAAGTCCCAAGAATAATAACCCGTGTAAGGGAGTGCACGTTAAATATCCTTCAAAGTTCTAACGCTGCGTACGATGTCGCCCTTAACGGTTGCGTTGGGTGCCTATTCCGGTGTTGGTCACCTGACTGTGTTTCTGAAATACGACGCCCCTCACCAATAGCCCTCGTATAGCTCTAGTGCGATGATAATTCAAACCTAACCTAAATTAGATTTTGATTTGCATTTGGGTGCTAATTTGATGTACATTTGTTTTTGAATTTTATATTTCTTTACTACAAATAATACAGTAGAGACAATCTTAACCAGCTTAATAAGAAGTAATTGTTAACTGGTTAAAGTAAAAATCTGGTTAAACCAAAGAAGTGAAATAAATTAAGGTTTCGATGTATATTTGATTGCAAATTTCTACATTCATAATATTTGCCTAGTAAATAAATGTACTGTCGAAATAATGTGTCATGCTATTCAATGTAAGTACAGCCTTGTAAGTTACATACCATGAAAATACCAGTAATTTTTAATTTTTTTGTGCATTTTATTTAAAGTTTGGATACTTGCCACTTGCGCCTTTTTTTTATCAGCATCAAATGGGAAATGAAAACAAAACACATGGTTCGTTTTTAACAATAAATGAATATTAAAGTGAAAAGTATAGTTTCATTTTGGCGAACATAAAATGCCAAATATCTCCGGAGTTGCCACGGTCCTTAAAAACTTTGAAAACAGCATCGATTTTCAAAATCAAAAAACATTACCAACCTTGAAAAGTCCTTTTTGTGCCAACTAATTTATCTTAAAGTGACCAGTTTTTTCCAGGGATTGGAGTAACATGTTACTTGCTACTGTTACTTTTTTCGGTAACACCAAGTAACACTGTAAGATTTTTCTGAAAGCAACTGTTACTCAGTTACTTTTATTTGTAATGAAGTAAATTTTTTTTTACATTTCTGTTACTCCTTACGCCTTTCTTCACGTATCTTTTCGGTAGCTAAATAAAATGGTTATTTTGTAACGCATTTAAGTTCATTTGAAAGTTAGATAGCTCTTACTGGTTTTGTAAATGATTTTTTATAAACTATCGTTCAATTTAGGTACATTTTTGACTATACAGTTCTTGAAAACGGAGAAATATATTCTGAAAAGTCCTTGTTTTTTTACTAAATAGTGTGTTAATCCTGAATTTCTATATTTTATATTCCAGGCATTACCAACGATTCTTCTGACTCGATCTCCATCTTCCTACCAGTCACTCCCATTAACCACTCCAAGAGAGGCCCCAACTTCAAATCTCCGCCAGCATCTAATAACATCAGGTCCTACTTCTCCCCTCTCCCTTCGACCCCCGTCTCCCGCCCACATTCCACCCAAAGTCCCAGTCACCTGAAGAGAGAATCTGCCAAACCACAGTCCAGCCAGAGTCTGATTCCTTCTCAACTACAATCTGCCAAATCACAGTCCAGCCAAAGTCGGAGTCCTTCCGAACCACAGTCTAACAACCGTCAAAGGAACCAAAACAGGAGCACTGCCGAACCATATTCTAACCAAAGTCCAAGTAACCGAATCGTGAAATCTGCTGAAGCCCAGTCTAGCAACCAAAGCAGAAACCTCACTGAACCACAGTCTAACAACTGTCAAAGGAACCAAAACAGGAGTACTGCCGAACCATATTCTAACCTAAGTCCAAGTAACCGAGTCGTGAAATCCGCTGAAGCCCAGTCTAACAATCAAAGCAGAAACGTCACTGAACCACAGTCTGACCATTGTCCGAGTAGCCAAACTGTAAAATCTGCTGAAGAACCACAGAGAAGCCAGAGCCCAAGTAACCTAACTAGGGATTCCATTAAATCGCTGCCCAGTAGTAACCGAAGCTGTGCTGTTGGGGGATCTGGATATGTCTATCCAGCAATCTTCAGGAACAGTTTTGGCAAATTAATTGAGTTGTACTCCTCTGTGTCCACACCATTGCAGCCTGGTCACAGTCCAAACATTGAATCCTCCACCCCACATACTGATTTCAGTCCTGGCACTAACAGTGAGGAACTCTCTCCTTCAGTTTCTGCAACACAATCTGAAGACCTTTCTGGAGATGTTACCAAAGTCAACAACATGCAGCATCTGTCCATTCAAAGTAGAGACAACTATACCGATGAACTGACCCCCGATTCACAGAAAACTGATGCACCGAAAAGAGAATCTGCTTCAATCCTTGATTTGCAACAGTCCGGCTTTAGTACGAATGGTAAATCCACGTCAGCTCTGCATTCCAACAACAGTCTGAACAATGAATCAACCAAACTTCAATCCAGTCAAAGTGAAACCAACAAGTCTACTAGCTGCAATCCAAACAGTGATTCCGCCCAATCCAGTGGTAACATTCCGACCAGTCTCGCAGTGGAATCCACCGCGATTCCGAATCATACCAACAGCCCAAACAGCAAATCTGCCAAACCACAACCCAGTAACATCCCAGGCAGCACTTCCTCGGAATCCATTTCAGTTGCCCCTCTACATTTCAAGAACAATTCGGACATTGATTCCAGTCAAATCAGTCACAGCCTGAGCTATCCTACCACAGAATCTGCCTCAAATCCACACTCCTGCAATAGTCCGAATAAATTCCAACAGTACTGCGATTGTCCAAATACTGGATCCAACATACAACTGTCCTGCAGCACTCCAAGCAACATTCAGCAGTCCTGTAACAGTCTAAGCAACATCCAGCTGTCCTGTAACAGTCTAAGCAACGTCCAACAGTCCTGTAATAGTCCTAATGGTGAATCCAATAACCAACAGTCCTGTAATAGTCCAAATGGGGAATCCAACATCCAACTGGCCCGCAACAGTCCAAATGGCAACTCCAGCAACCTTCGTTCAAGCAATAATCCAAACGGTGACTCCAACACCCAACAGTCCTGCAACAGTTCAAGCAACACCCAACAGTCCTGCAACTGTCCAAGCAACACCCAACAGTCCTGCAGCAGTTCAAGCAACACCCAACAGTCCTGTAACAGTTCAAGCAACACCCAACAGTCCTGCAACACCCAACAGTCCTGCAACAGTCCAAGCAACACCCAACACAACAGTTCAAGCAACATCCAACAGTCCTGCAACACCCAACAGTCCTGCAACACCCAACAGTCCTGCAACAGTCCAAGCAACGTCCAACAGTCCTGCTACAGTTCAAGCAACACCCAACAGTCCTCCACCAGTCCAAGCAATACCCAACAGTCCTGCAACAGTTCAAGCAACACCCAACAGTTCTGCAACACACAACAGTCTTGCAACAGTTCAAGCAACACCCAACAATCCTGCAACAGTTCTAGCAACATCCAGCAGTCCTGCAACAGTCTAAGCACTCCAACTGTCCAACGAGAGCCTCTTTCCCCCAGAAAGAACATCCAGGGGTCTTCCGCAGTCAAAGGGCCAGCAAGGGTTGGTAAAGAAAACGGAAGTAGCTTCAAGAAATCGAACGGTCAGACCAAGAGAAAGTTGGATGTGAAGGATAGAGCTTGTAAGAGTCACCTCGATGGGTGTGGAAGATCGAAGGGGAAGGCCAGATGTGTAAGTATTGTTTTCTTGATTCTTTGCTGGAGTAATTTCTGTTTAGTGCCGTAATATGTCAACTGTGTACCTCATAGTTAATATACAGGGCGAGGCAAATAAAAGAGATAGAAATACGTTGAAATGCTTGGCGAGAAAAACTCTTGAAACCTGTTTTTGCATTGGTTGGATCGGATTAGCTTCACATAAGAGCTACTCATAGACTAATGGCGAGTTCAGATCTTAGTTTGTATTGTATGAAGACGTTCTATAATGCAAATTTTGTGTATTGCAATCAATTTAGAATGTTTTGTATTAACGAAAAAAAAAAGGTTTGATTCTCTAGGATAAATAACGATCGAAATAATCACTAGTGGGAACTTTTCTTGAACAGCTCTTCAAACCTTGTTTATATTTCATTACAACTAAGCTTCTCAAACCATAGCGTAGTTGCCGGCAAATAAGTCACCAAGCGTTTGTTTGGGCCTAATTGTGAAGCCATCAATAGCTTCAGTTAGCAAACCTGTTTTTGTGTTGGTTTTTGACTTGGCTACATTTCTGTCGTATTCTTATCTCATTGTCGGTGCAAAATTATATAATCCGGAATATTGTAACAATAAAAATTTAATTTAGAATTAAAAAAAAGTATTATTAATTGATTGTTGAATAATTACTAGGTAATTATTATAAATTTAAATTTGTAAATCCATTTCACATATTGAAGGTACAAAAATATAAAAGTATATTAAGAATATAAAAATAAAAATGATATGAAATATATATCTTTTGGTTGTATAAAAAGTTTTTACCTTTTTTTTTAAATTTTCAGTAAAAAGGCAATTTTAAGTTCAATTGCCCACTTGTGTTTTTGAAGGTTTTTTTCAAGTGGTTTAAAAAAAACAAAACTACCCGTGTTTTTTCGTGTGAGGCAAAATCATAACAATCCTGGTATATACATCATATATCTTTTTCTCTGTGTGAAGTTTTTAGTTATATAACTAACTTTTACTAATTGTACTAATTTACTAATTTTCCTTTAGGGTAAAAGAACAGTTGTTCCTGAAAAGAACAGTCTAACAGACTATTTCGCTGTTATACAAACGCCGGATAAACATCAGAACAGTGCCATGTAGCCTTTTATTTTTTAATACTCTGAACTTGTAGTTTGGAAATTACAAATGTAGATTCTGTAAATAAGAAATTATCCATACCAATTAAATTTCTAATGACATATATATTAGAAAGCACTATAAGTTGACTGTTGGACCTGTAAGTTACAAAATAAAATTATCATGCTTATATATTAAATGCATTTGGGAAATTATTTTTCTGTTTTTCCCTGCAATTTGCAAAAAAGAAAGCTAATTCATGTTGATTTAGCTAAGAAAAAAATTATTAATTTTTGAAAAAGGAAATGAAACATTTTTAACCCAAAGAATTGTGATGTTTATGTACAGTGGTGGCCAAAAGTGTGGACACTTTTTGAAAGTTTCATGTGTTTCAACTGTTACATGTGTTCTTGCATCTATTAAATTTCACTTAAACATAAGCATTTAAATATTAAGTTGAAGGTAATTTAATGTAGAATTTCATTAAAAAAACAGAATTAAAGTATCTGTATTACAAATAAAGTTATGCTCATTTAAGTTGAACAAACAACCACAATCAAAGGATTCTCTTATGCTGAAATTGCAATACAAGTTGGTGGTTCAATGACTTGCAAAACTAAGACAGATCATACTATTAGTTGCATAACTTATTCCGAACAAGTTATGCAACTGCTGAATTTTGTTTGCATTGGAAAAATGCTTGAATTTTGTTTTCTTAACAAATGCATGAATCATATGTTAATAAGGATATGCATTGAAAGACCATGATGGGGATTTCAATCCCAAAGAGGCAGTCAATATTTTTTTTTGCAAAACCTGGTCCGGTGCCTAAATTTTCAGCCTTATGGAACTGCTAAACTACCAAAACTTAATAGTAATACACCAAATGAAGAGTAAAAATGTTCACACTCACAACAGACAAAACTGATGATGACCCCCTCCCCCAAAACTAACATAAATGAAAGTAAATTTATTTGATTTTAAAGTGTTTATAAAGAAATTAAAAATACATTCAGTAGCATAGTATTATATAATTATTATATTAACAATTGTTGTGTCATGAAAATTGTTAAAATATAAATTTTATCGGTCACGCTTAGTTCAGCTGTTTTGGTTCTCCAAACCAAGCATTTGGTTTGAAGTTCAGCTTTTCTGTTCAACAAGCACTAACATACTGATAAAAGAAAATTTACTTAAAGTGTATATAAAGATATTAAAAGTACATAACATTAAGTAGTATCTGTTATAGTATTTAATTGGCAGAAAAATATCAATGTTTTCAAAAATTATACTTAGCACGTTCTTTCACTAAGCTCTTCAATTGTCATTAGGGAAAATAGCTGAATCATAAAAAAAAAAAAAAAATCACACCTCATCCTTTACATAAAGGCTACCCAATTTTAGACATAGATTTATCGAGAACTTTTTGAGGTATTTAATAAATCATTTCAATTTATAATTCCGTTGATTAATAGTAAATGTTGAAGAACCGACTATATAATTTTAAATTATTTAAGTATATTTTTTATTGAATTTATGATTTAATACATCTGAAAAAGATTTTTTTTTCAGCTGCGGGTAGGTTTATAGTTTTCTGCTACTTAGTTATTCTTAACATCTTGCAGATACTTTTTTTTTTGCAAACACTGTATGTTAAAATATTTAGAGTAAAAAAAAAAATGACTTGTTGAGAAATATTAGATGAAGCTCCACAAAAAAAACCTATAACTCTTAACTTCAGGCTTCTGACATAAACTTACTTCCATAAAAAAAGCTAAATAAAAAAAATCCTTATTTAAATAACACGACCTCCAAACATCAACACTTAATTACTCAGTCAACAAAAACCTTGTTTCTTTTTTGGGGATTCCATAAAAAAAAAACTTGACAAATTGTGCTACGACAAACGACACAGCTAAAAAGTCGATAAAGGTCAGAGTGAAATGTAGGTGCTGTCTAGTGATAGAATAATGTAAAATGCTTTGCTAAGTGAAGCCATGATCGCTCTCGTTATAAGCCCCAAAAAAGCATTTTGCTATTTTATTTTTGACTTGGGTCTATTCAAAGTCCTAACGCTGCGTACGATGTCGCCCTTAATGGTTGCGTTGGGTGCCTATTCAGGTGTTGGCTCGTCACTTGATTTTGGTTCTAAAATACGACGCCCGTCGTCAATAGCCCTCATGTAGCTCTAGTGCGACGATAATTCAAACCTAACCTAACCCTTAAACCCATTTACTTTCTTCTACTTACAATTACCTAATATAAAATATAAAGCAGTGAAAGTATTGCGATGTGGCTGAATATCCGAAGTAGCCGATCCAGCGGCGTAGTGGTTAAGGCATTGGCCTCTGGAGCTGCTGGTTCCGGGTTCGAATCCCGTTCAGGCATGGATGTTTGTGTTTGTCGAGTATATGCGGAGTACGCGCTCGTAAAATCTGTTGGGTCCGAAAGTCCTGTGGGCGGTCATTGCGCAGTTTCCCATGGGTACAGGTCCCTGGAGAAAATTTCCCTCCCCTTCAGGGACATGTCTAAATTGCGGAGGTGGCGACAGATGGCAACATCTGTCATGTGTGTTTGTGTGTGTCTTGTGTTGTCTTACTTGACGATGGTTTAAAAGCGGGTCCTTGCGACCAAGCACACAAGCCTGAAAATATATGTCTACCAACCAACCAACCATATCCGAAGTAGAGATTTTGTGTTTCCTACACGTTTTGGAGGATGTTGATTCTGACAAAAGGGCTTTTGAACATTGATCCGCTTGTCTGAAAACCCTCTACAGCTTGAACTAAAAGAGCTACTGACTTCAAATTTGGTTCACGAGTTTTTAGTACTTGTGTAGTAATATCGTAGTGTTTAGTACATTTAGCCATAATAAAGTTTTTTTTAGAATCATGCGCGAATGGTAGCTGATTAGAACTTTTCGGTTTTTAAGTTATCAAAATTTCCTGAGAGGTAGAGAGTTCTTAATTTCTTGTAAATGCCGATTTATTTATTGGTAGTTGCGAAGGTGCTTTCAAAGTTTGCGTTGCAATCAGAAAGACTATAATATAATGAAACTCAAGTTAAGGGGGAATGGGCGCGCAGGACCGGGGGTCTCCAAACTCAAGTGCCTCAATGTTAATCCAATGGGGAAAAAGCTATTTTCTTTGCCACATTTCTCCGGCTGTATTGAATATTTTTACAAGCGGATTTTTTATGTGATAAATGTAGCTGACTTACAGGTCTCTATCTTCCCACTTTTTGAAATTGCTTCGAATATTTTGTGTAAAATAATTTATTGAATATTAAAAGAAATATTCGTACTAATTTCAAAAAGTGGGATTGTCGGGACCTGTAAGTCAGCTACATTTATCACATAAAAAAATCCGCTTGAAAAATATTCAATACAGCCGGAGAAACTGGCAAAGAAAATAATTTTTTCCCATTGGATTAACATTGAGGCACTTCAGTTTGGAGACCCCCGGTCCTGCACGCCCATTCCCCCTTAAGTTGTGTCCCCACCCCATCCGCTTTTGGCGACATCCAGACAACGCCTTCACTTATTTGTCGCCAAGGCATTCCCCATCCCATTCTTGCCTCCACGGGAAAAAGTATCCCAGCTGACGGACTGCTTCTTATCCTGTCCACCATGATGGATGATAAGAAGATAAGTCCCTTGAGGATAACACTGATTGGGGAACGAATTTATGGTCAGTCAGTTCGCTGGGTAATTGCAGTTAATCGATCCGCTGGCAGTGTACTGTACTGATATAGTCAGGGATTTTAGCTACTACCAATGGAGATAAATAGTTGCCCGGGAATGAATTGTTTTACACCAAAACCGACCTTAAGGTTGCAGTATACAAATGTTCTACGAGAAAATAGGTAGATTGTTCTCATTTTTGAGTGCGAGAATCGAATACAAGAAGGTATTTCCCATTCAATAAACAAATTTGTTTGTTTAGGGTAGGGTAGGGTATTTTACCTATATATTCCGACTTGTGTGCTTGCTCAGTGAGCCGCTTATAAGTCTTCGTCAAGTAAGACAGACACAGAAAGATTTTTTACTGTCACAAAGAGAGGAAATACACCCAGGGCGAAGGCGGGAATCGAACCCGCGCCCGTTACAGCACGCAGACTGCTGGCCTGCGATGCTTACCACTCGGCCATCCGGGCCCCTTGTTTGTTTATTTCAAGACATAAATTTATTATTTTTATTAGTTTAGCTTCAGTTATTGTTATTCAGCTGTTATTTTAATTATTTTTTTCCTTCGATTTTGACGTAACAGGGCGCACGTATATCAGGGTCGAAGGAACAGCCAATAGGAGCAGGCGAAATTTCGGCTCCAGCAGCGTTGTTTATCCAGATTCCTCCGCCTATAACATTTCTCTGCTGCAAACTTAAGCTCGGTTTTGGTGTAGTACATTTCTCTGCTGCAAACTTAAGCTCGGTTTTGGTGTAGAAGGTAGTTTATATCTGCTGGTGAAATGACCTTGTATGTTTTTTTTTTGTCAGAAAGTAAATTATTTTAACTAGTTTGAACTGAAAACTTTTGTTAAGTGAGGAAATTTTTGGCGCTTTTTGGGGGAAACCGAAACAACCAATGAAATCACAGAAATGCAAGATTGCAAAAATTGAAGTGACGTCATCCGAAACTAGCCCATCATCTGTCAGTTTAAAACTACAAAAAATTATAATCGAATAACCAGCTGATATTTATTTCTTTAAAATATTGGTTTACCCTTTTAGGCCCAAAGACAATTTGGCATCATCATTTTAGATTTTTTTTTCTGATCGTCTATAGCCATTTATCTTATACTATAATACGAGGAATTGGACCCAAGTCGAAAATCCCCCCAGAATTAATAAACTCCGGTAAACTTAGGGGTCTGGGGTTTTTGGCCACGACGAATCGATTGGCACAGGTTTCGAAGCGCTACGGTCAAGCAGTTCGGAGTTACAGATAGGATATTTTCAAACTTCATTAGTTCGCCATAATGGCTACTTTCGTGATGCCATCTGCTAAAGCTATAAGCCTCTGCTTAAGCTATAAATGTTTAGTTAAATTTTAATTTTTCAAATTTAAATAAATTCAACCTTGCTTTAAACTTTATTGAGTTTTACAGAAATGGTAACATGAATATTTTTTTTAGTTCCAATCAGCAGACGATTTTAGTTCTATTCTGTTCATTGGCGATTTTTGGCGATCTTGAAAATTTAACGTATGGTTGCTATACCTATCGAACTGAATGAAGTATGAAATGGAATGTTAACCACATTTCGACATTTTCGTTGCTTTTCAGCGAAACGCCAATTACATTTCATGATTTCATTTCCTATGACTTTTAAAACTTTACCTTTGTATAGAATAGTTCCCTTTCCAAACTCTAACTATACTATAATACGAGGAATTGGTGCCAAGTCGAAAATCGCCCCAGAATTAATAAACTCCGTTAAACTTGGGGGTATGGGGGTTTTGGCCACGACGAATCGATTGGCACAGGTTTCGAAGCGCTACGGTCAAGCAGTTCGGAGTTACAGATAGGATATTTTCAAACTTCATTAGTTCGCCATAATGGCTACTTTCGTGATGCCATCTGCTAAAGCTATAAGCCTCTGCTTAAGCTACAAATGTTTAGTTGAGATTTTAATTTTTCAAATTTAAATAAATTCAACCTTGCTTTAAACTTTATTGAGTTTTACAGAAATGGTAACATGAATATTTTTTTAGTTCCAATCAGCAGACGATTTCAGTTTTATTCTGTTCATTGGCGATTTTTGGCGATCTTGAAAATTTGACGTATGGTAGCTATACCTATCGAGTTGAATGAAGTATGAAATGGAATGTTTACCACATTTCGGCATTTTTGTTGCTTTTCAACGAAACGCCAATTATCAATTACATTTCATTTCCTATGACTTTTAAAACTTTACCTTTGTATAGAATAGTTCCCTTTCCAAACTCTAACTTTGTTTACAATGGTGCACTTTAACTAATATGACCAGACGTCCCGCTTTTGGCTGTATAGTCCCGCTTTTTTGTAAAAGTCCCGCAATGTCCCGAAAAACGAGGAAATTATAAATAAAATAGACTTTTTTTATGAATAATCGTTGTAAAACGCTATGACGTCTTTAGAAATTGTTAAATGAAGTTAAAGTCATCAACAATTTGGTGGAGCAAAGTTTCTGTTTGCCTGGAGCCACTGCTGCTGTTGAACGCGCCTTCCTTATCTTTTTTATACCAAGTGTGTCATTGTGTGAAGGGACTATTATGTGATTAAAAAAATACTTAAAAAATACACCGGGGGGGGGGGGGGGTGATGGAGTGTCCCACTTTTTGATTTTGAAAATCTGGTCACATTAACTTTAACAGGTTACCTTTTCACCAATGGTTTCACAAATTTTCTTATGGTATGATTGTTTTGATAAATCACAATTGAAAATTTAAATCTCCGAGTTAGCTGCGATACCTATTTTCTCCGAGCAGAGCTCGGTCACCCGCTGGTGATATCAAAAAGCACATCATTCGATTCTTCAAACTTTTTTCTATTAGAAAATACTGTTTATTAATCCCAATAGATGTCAGCCCTATTATTTTTTTTAAAATTGTGATCAGAAACAGGATGATGGACTGAAAGGTTAATTTTGATGTTATTGAGATTTTTATACCTCGTGCAATCTACTTTACATATCGAAGAACTAATATTTGAACAGATCTTAGGATTTAAAAAAATGACTATCCATCTTTTATTTTTATTTTTAAATCTGGTTATTTCACTATTTCTCGCAACATGGAATATATTGACTACCTTTAGTAATGCTGTGTTAAACTGATGACCCCAGAGCGTTACAACTGACAAGTCCACTCACGCATATTTTTTTTTTCAACGGAGCTACATATACATTGTTGGCAGCTAAATCTTTGCAGACCCACATATTCCCCAGAACTGAGCGAAATTTTTCTGTGGCACCATCTAGGCGACTCTCGCTACCAATTTTGACGCTCATATCACGATGAATCTGAGATCTCTTAAAAAAAAAAAAAAAAAAAAAAAAGTAAGGCATGCCAAGATTTAATTCTACCGAGAGAACCCAAGCCAAATGGGTACTCAAGGAATCTTTTACCTGCCACATAATCATCAGACATGCGTGCCCACGATTTTCCCATACGGAAAATCTGACGACTCAGCCGGGGCTCGAACCCACAAACTTGCGATGGTGAGGCAGGCATACACGTAATACCTCTCAGCCTATGGGTCGTTCAGTTATTTCACTATTTCTCGGAGCATGGAATATATTGACTCGCGTTAGTAATGCCGTGTTAAACTGATGACCCCAGCGGTACAACTGACAAGTCTGCTCACGCATAGACTGATAAGTTACATTTTCCCGATTCTTTCCTCGTAGTTTTTTTTCCATAATCTTTTGTCAAAAAATAAAAAATAGAATGTTTTCCTTTTATTATTTTTTTTTACTCGAAACCACCCCTTGTAACAAATGGATAGTTTAGCTAAACGTCAACAGATGGCAGTGGTCGGGTAGGACGGGTGGGAGACATTTTGGGGATATTTTTAGAGAACAACTACCGTTTGATACTAATTCTTTTTTTTATACTTTATTACAGACTTGCTTTATAAACATGGCGTTGAACGATATCTGAAAAAGTTATCGTCATGAGACATTCTGCAACGTTTTTTCAATATTAACGAAAGAGCTTAGTGGAACAAAGCGCTAAGTGACATTTTTGAAAAAATTTAGATTTTTGCATCAATGAACACTTTAACCCTTCCTCTAAAGATAGAAAGTTTTTCCTTTCCAATAAACTTTCAGTTAAGGTGGGCGAATATTCAAAATACAGCAAAATTCTAAAATTGTTTCTATTACTTTAATTTTTTCCAAATTTGGCATAGTGATTTCAAATATAATGAATAATGCTATTTAAATTTTTTATTTAAATATAATTCATTTATTTTAAACGTTGTTTTTCATCTATAAAAAGAAGTTTACGCTAACAAGTCAACCAGATTAAATTGTCCTTCTATAAACACTAATTATGTGTTAAATTCTTCGTTTACTCTAGAGTTACATACAAATTACAAGAAAATAAGTTATTAAGAAAAATGCTATGAATTAACCAAGAAAAAAGATTCTTTTTTCAAACATCTTATACTTGGACATTTAAAAAAAAAAACTACTTTATTTACACCAGATGATGGAGGCTTATAGCACAGATACATATTAAAATAGCATCTGAAAAAAAAATTCTGGTAAATTAATGTAAAACTTTTTATATAGCAGTGTTAGCGTAATCCCCTTTTTTTAGGTGAAATACATCGTTTAAAATAAATCAATTATATTTAAATAAAAAAAATTGCTTAAAACGCTTTGTTCATTATATTTGAAATCACTATGCCAAATTTGGAAAATATTAAAGTAATAGTAAGGTAATTAAGGTATTCGCCTACCTTAAGTCTATTTTTGCCGCTTGCAAGTAACATTTTTAACGTATCTAAGTGCAAACTAAAAACTTCAAATCTTATTTTTACGTTTTCACCTTTTTGTCACTTAGCACGTTCTTCCTCTAAGTTCTTCAATTCTCGAAATTCTACAGACATGAAGTCTGTAAATTGTACTTTTGTTTTGGTATTCGAAAATGAGTTTTCTAAGAATACCTTACAAATTAAATTATTTAAATGCTAACTTCTTTCTGTGTTCTTGGTTGTTCAAAGCATTTGTTAAATAGAGCTCGCGCGCATGTAAAGAAAAGTTTCTTTTGATAGGTATTGGTCATTTTGAGAGTGAAACTAAAGAAACCAATAAAATAGCAGTACGGGAAAAAGAAAAACAAGAAAACAATCATCTGAAAAATGCCCAATAGAGCGTTGTATTAATAAAAGTATTCAGACGTTAACCCTTTCAGTCCCAAAAATTTACTACACTACAGAAACATCTGATATTCACAAAATAAGCTTATTTTAGGTCAAATATACGAATTCCACAAGGAAAAAAAAATGTATTTAAATTTTTTATATGGTTTTTGAAACAATGCCAAAATTCTTTAACTGTGGAAAACAACAAAATAAAAAATATATATATTACCTAAAAACACTTCGAGTTATATATTTTAGGGTATCTGACCATATTATTAAAAAAATTTAGTAATTATTTTAACCGAAATAGTTTAAATTGTGTTTTAAATCTGTGGAACTGAAGTGAACTTATAAAAAAATCAGGAGAAACGCTTGTTGACTATTTTCTAAATAAAAAAAATAGTAGTTCTGACTTCTATTGAGATTAAAGTAAAATTTTGTCTGATAGAACAAAGTGTGAAGAATCGAATGATGTGTGTTTGGATGTCATAGCGGGACATAAACATTTTGAAAAAAATATTGAAAGTGATGATGCCAAATGGCATCACTGGGACTGAAAGGGTTAAAGGATTATAGAATAAAATAAATTGAACAGACTGTTCAGGAACTTCACATTCTACAAACACACAGTTTTAAAATTTTCTACACTAATGTTCTCTTTTTTTTTTTATCCTTCTCAGGAGATCGATCATTTTCGTCTCCATTTTGACGTGGCTAACAGAAATACAAATATCCCGAAAATGGAATTGCGCCATTTTTTTTTGTTTCAATTTTCATTCTTTTTTTATTTATTTCATTCTAAGAGTTTGGCCCTTATGTCATTATTTTCTTTTTTCAACTTTTAAAAAAAAAGTTTTTTTTAACTCTTCTCAAAACGTATCCCTTTTCTCTTAATCTTTTGAGAGGCTAAGAGCATCAATAATATATAAAAAAAAAAACGAATTGTTTCAAGGCCTGTTCTTCTCTTTTTGAAGTCAGCCATGTTTTTGAGTCTGTTCAGTCCGTAGAGTTAAGAAGATTTGGAAATGCTTGGCGAGAAAATACGTGAAGGCGCCAGAAAGTCGCCAAGCAACCCTACTAGGGGACGTACATAAATTACGTCACGCGAAATTTTGACTTATTTGACCCCTCCCTCCCCCCATGTCACGCTGCGTCGCGTTTGGTCGAACCCCTCCCCGTAAAATTACGTCACGTTTGTCTTAGACCATCCACCCCCCCTTTTTTTTAAAAAAAAATAATTTTAATATTTCCCTTTGTGTTTAAGTGTTTTTTATGATGATCTTATGATAAAAATAAAGATTTCAGATTTCTTTCGAAAAAACGTTCTTATGTAAAACAGATTTTCCTTCCAAAATTGGAAGTTTTGTATCGTTACGTCACGCAAGCAATTACCCCTCCCCCCTCCATGTCACGATCCGTCACGCTGTCGCATACCCCTCCCTCCCCCCTATGAGCGTGACGTAATTTATGTACGTCCCCCAAGCCCAAACAAACGGCTCACTCAATGTTAGTTGAATTTGGAAAACAATATTTTATTCCTTGAAAAGCAAGATCTGAATTTACATAATATTGCAGTAATTTACTTCACAGACAAGAAACATGCTCTGTAATTATTATAATTATTTTTTATAATTGCGTGAAAAAAATCCAATTCTTTACATAATAATTTAAATATCAGGCGCGTGCAAAAAGTTCGACTTTTTGAAACAGTGAAAAAAAAAATACTTTTTTTCACCCAAAAGTAGTGAAAAAAAAAAGACTTTTTTTTCACTCTTTTCAAAAGATGCCAGCATTTCAAGTTAAAATTTCGATTTCATAATATTAATAAAATCCAGATATGCATCGATCTACTTTTATTTAAAGATATAAATGCGCGTGAAATATTTTTGGACCAATGATATTTTTTTCACACAATTATGAAAAATAGTGTATGAAACACGTGCGAAAAGTAAACTTTTTAAAACACGTGTCATTATTTCACTCGCTCGTGAAATAAAATCCACCAGTTTAAAAAAGTTTTACTTTTCACACTTGTTGCATAAATAACTATTCCAACGGGGCTGCTATATTGGCGGCTAAGCCTTTGCATACTTGACATATTCCACAGAACATGAGTCATTTTTCTGTGGCTCTTTCTAGGCGACTATGCTAAATTTAACGACCAGATTACAATAAATCTGAGCTCTCTGTGAACGTTTGTTAAAGTATGCCCGAGATTTAAATTTTTCCCTAGAGAACTCAAGCCAAATGGGCCCTCCAGGGATCTTTTACATGACATTGACGCACTATCATATAACATGCGTTCCCTCGATTTTCCAATTCAGAAAATCTGATGATTCAGCCGGGGCTCGAACCCGCAAACTTGGGCTTAGGAGGTGGACAGTGCGCTAAAGCCTCGGTTTCCTCGGAGTCCGTCAACAGATTTAAGCGGTCGGACAAGTGCGGTGAGTCACGTCATACAAACTACTGACATTGATTACGCAAGAGTGATTTCCTCGGGAGCGCTCAACACGACCGCCAGATTGAGTTGCTGTTGAGTGCGTTGGGGAAATCCTGATGACAACGTTTTTTGCTGTTGTCTGTTGTGCGGTGTGCTTGCAAAAAATTAAAAATTTGAGGAAATGACGGAAGGCGAGCGTTGTTTTACGCCTGCCGAGGAAGAAATGCTAATTGATTTTGTGAGAAATCACAAAGAACCTAAATTTTCCATTTTTGAAATGCAAAGACGAAATCCAAAACAACAACAGAGTTAGTTGAGTGAGTTCGCTAGGTTTCCAGTTTCGTGTCAACGTAACGTTCCGATGAAGCGGTGGCCGGTAGGGTGACGTCATCCACGTATAATAGCGGTCGCATTTTTCTGGCGACAGACTCCGAGGAAACCAAGGCTTAAATACTTGGCCGAGAGCATTTCTCTGGGCTTACTTCAAAGCAATAAATGGCTTCACTTGCCGAAACCCACTTTACATTGGTTTTTTGCACGAGCAGCATTTCAATCTTCCTCTTAAGGGGTCACAGGAGTCTTAAAGATGTGCAAATTAGGTACTACAAAACATAGTTTGATCTTTCATGTCATTTTTGAACTACTCAATGTATAAGTATAATTTTTTTATATGTAATTCTACAAGATTTATTTATTATAAAACAAGTTTTAAAATTTATGAAACTTTAGCCAAAACTAAAATAAATGATATTAAACATGAAGCTATTTGAACACATTGTGATTAGGCTTGCGCGGCAAATTGTGAGGTCAAAATTGAAAAAATGACCAAGAAAATGACTTTATATTGTAAAAATATGTACAAACAAAGACTTATACCTAAATTCTCAGCTCAATTTTAATTAGAAATTATTTTAAGAACTTTTTTCTAAAAAAATTAATAAAAATTTAAAATTTTTGATTTTAAATTTTTTAAAAAATAATTTCTAATTAAAATTGAGCAGAGAATTTAGGTATAAGTCTTTGTTTGTACATATTTGTACAATATAAAGTCATTTTCTTGGTCATTTTTTCAATTTTGACCTCACAATTTGCCGCGCAAGCCTAATCACAATGTGTTCAAATAGCTTCATGTTTAATATCATTTATTTTAGTTTTGGCTAAAGTTTCATACATTTTAAAACTTGTTTTATAATAAATAAATCTTGTAGAATTACATATAAAAAAATTATACTTATACATTCAGTAGTTCAAAAATGACATGAAAGATCAAACTTTGCTTTGTAGTATCTTCTTTGCACATTTTTAAGACTCCTTAGACCCCTTAACTCTGCGGTTCAGTCATCTATGAGAGGTGGGGCGGAACAATAAAAATGGAAAAAGCTCACATGAATTCTGGAAGTTGACTCGAACTCATTTATTTTTTTGATGCTGGCGAGCTTATGGTGTTTCGCAGTGGGTAAGCACCAACGGAAAAAAAGATTTCGAAAACAATGTATTTTGTTTCAACCGATTGTATCGATTGCTATTTTGGGAATGTAGAATTGGAAAAAGTTATAATTTAATAGGTTATGATTAAAAAATTTCGGTACTTTAAAAAGATCACGGGTCAATATTATTAAAATTGATAATTTACAGATGAAGAGTACACGGGAAGAACCAATTGATTTATTAGGTGGAAGCCCGCAATTGTCCACTTGGCGGACATTGGCGGCAGAAAACCGTTTTCTCTCTTTCTTCTTCGCTTGGTCCAAGCGCCGGGATCGTCAATCTTGGTAGCTAGGAACCACAGAGATGATAATTAAAGTATTAGAGAGGCAGATCACGTGACCTACTACACTTATTGCTTTATTCTGGGAGCTCCTTGCGCGTCCCGTCGCTAGCATTGGAGGTCACGTGATCTGCCACTCTATTACTTTAGCTATGATCTCTGTGGTAGGAACTGGTTTCCTTATACAAGTTTAGGCGATCACTCGCTATCATCGTCAAAGTGGCCTGCTAAGGAAACTTCTCTGCAAAATCAATCGGTTTTTCCCGTGTACTCTTTAGATGTGATACGTGTTTCAGATTTGACAAGATTTTTTTTTTTTCAGTTCGGGCATTTTGGGGCGTTTCAGTAAGGAAAGGGTTAAATTGTACAATGACTCTGATATTAGTATTGGAAGGGTGTAGATGTGGAACTCACATTCTCCCAAGTATAACCAAGATTGGTTGGTTAGACATAGATTTTCATGATTGTGTTTTCGTCAGGTGACCCGCTTGTAAACCTTCGTCAAGTGAGACAGACACAGCACACACATGCGGGACAGGTGATGCCATCTATCGCGCGCCACCTCCACAATTTAGACAAGACCTGAAGGGACGGGAAATAGTCTCTAAGGACCTGTACCCGTGGGAAACTGCGCAATGACCGCCCACGGGACTTTCGTACCCAACAGATTTAACGAGCACGTACTCCGCATATACTCGACAAACACAAACATCCATGCCTTATCGAGATTCGAAATCGAACCCTAGGCTATCTCCCTAACCATTGCGCCGCCGGGTGGTGTAACTAAGATAAGGGGTCCAATCCTTTCATTTGCGACTGCGTTCAAATAAATTTACCATTATGAATATTTTTATAGTATTTTTTTGAGCAATTATCGTATGTTTTTTCGTTTTTATTTACGTATTTTATGGATGTTTTTTTGGTTAAATAATATTTTATTAATTATTATACTTATTATAAATATATCGTGTTTGGCAATAATACTGGGTTTGACGAAACTGATCGACTGGATAACACACAACCACCGAAAAAATTGCGTACTATCTCCTTTTGCAAGTTAAGGCAACCGTTTCAGAACCATTGCATTAAAGTAAAATGTGAGATACACGCAAACAAACAAGTTTCTCAAAAAATATAATAACGTTTGCGAAAAACACAACAATTCGGTCTGATAATGGAGAGAATAATGGAAAACCATGAAAAACAATTCGTTCGACGTTTTTGCATAACAGTTCCAAACTCCTCAAAAATAAATCCATCAGCGCACCATAAGTAATAAGTATATATATATTTTTCGTTGGTTTGGCAGCATTGTTACTAAAGGTGCCGATGTTAGAGAAATCAAGTTTTGAATGATTTCATTGTTGCTTTATCATTGAAGTTCTTATTTACGTATAGACATCAGACAAACAAAAATGTAGAATAAAATATAATTATCCGATACCATATATATATATAGGGGAGAGTGTTGTACCTTGGGACAAGTTTTACATTTTAATTTTTTCTTCGATAATTATAGTCAAAATAAAAATTTAAAAGAAGCATTTCAACACACCAATATATTTCTCTATAATATATTTTTTTTAAAATTCTGACAGCTTGAAATTAAAAAATTGCCACTCATTTAAAGTAGAGAGGATAAACTGTCCCAAGGTACAATATGGTGTTGTACCTTGGGACATACTTTATAATTCAGTCAATAGTCATACACGAACTAATTTGTGTCAGGAAACAAACTTTATTGTTTTTTCAAGGAAATACACAAATAAAACTTCATAATTCAAGAATAATTTAAATTATACAGCAAAATTGCAAGTCCAAATTATTTAACATTATATGATGATACAATATGCTTTACTGTACCAAGGTACAACACACTACATGGTTTAAATAAAAGCAAGATAGTGGCCAATCTAAATGCATTATCATTATTTTCTCATAACCAAAATATTTTAAAATCTTCTCTTTTATGAATAAAATAAAATGCATTTGACTTTTTGTAAAAGTACAAAGGTAAAAAATTATATTAGAAAGAGAAAAATACTTACTTTGGGGGTAATGAAATATTATTTTTTGGCACCAATTCATCAATTCAATGATGCTAGTGTTAAATTTTATTTTGATGATGTCTCTTGGTTAAGGTTACTATTAGAAATAAACAATGTTTGAATATTGCCATTAGATTATCTTAGAAATTGTGAGTGTCCCAAGGTAAAAGCGTCCCAAGGTACAACACTCTCCCCTACCTTTCTAACAAAAACTAATTTTCTAACTTGACTGTTAGAAGTTGGCGTTTTTGGAACAATTGGAGTTAAAGCTGACTTTGTCATAGGGCAGAAGAACAGAGCGTAGAGGCAGGGGTGGACAAGAAGTGAAAAAAAGTATATGACGTCCTACTTTTCCAACAAAAAAAATGTTTAAAACCCGAAGGTTGGAACATATATCATACCGATTGACTTACGAAGGGCAGACACATTGACCGAAAAGCATACAGACAGACTGCCAAAAGTGAAAAATAGATATAAGAAGTCTTAACTTTCTAATATTGCACGTTAAATGACATGGATGTAGAAGAAACAGTTGCACGTTAAACTAACTGACAGTATAGAAGAAACAGTTGCACGTTAAACGACCTGACAGTAGCAGAAACAGTTGCAAGTTAAATGGTCGGACAGCAGAAGAAACAGTTGAACGCTAAATGGCCTGATAGTAGAAGAAACAGCTGCACATTAAATGGTCGGACAGCTGAATAAACAGTTGAACGCTAAATTGCCTGACAGTAGAAGAAACAGTTGCAAGTTAAATGGTCGGACAGGAGAAGAAACAGTTGAACGCTAAATGGCCTGACAGTAGAAGAAACAGTTGCAATAAATGGTCGGACAGTAGGAGGAACAGTTGCAAGTTAAACGACCTGACAGTAGAAGAAACAGTTGCAAGTTAAACGACCTGACAGTTGAAGAAACAGTTGCAAGTTAAACGACCTTGACAGTTGAAGAAACAGTTGCACGTTAAACGACCTGAGAGTAGAAGAAACAGTTGCAAGTTAAATGGTCGGACAGCAGAAGAATTAGTCGAATGTTAAACGGCCTCACAATAAAAGAAACAGTTGAACGCTAAATGACCTGACTGTAGAAGAAACAGTTGCAAGTTAAACGACCTGACAGTATAAGAAACAGTTGCACTTAAATGGTCGGACAGCAGTTGAACGTTAAACGACCTCTCAATAAAAGAAACAGTTGAACACTAAATGGCCTGACAGTTGAAATATCAGCTGCACATTAAATGGCTTGTCATTGCAAAGGTCAATTGCAAAGGATGTTACAAAATGAGTAAGGATTGGGTGTCGATCTTGTTATTGTACCGGAGTCTTAAATAAATGATCATACGCGACTCCGTCAAAGATCTGTACAGAAAATCGAAAAATACAATTAGAAGCGAGGGCTGGGGGCCCAGTCGGTTAGGCACTCGCCTAGCATGCGAAAGGTCCCAGGTTCGGGTCCGGGAATCGCCAAAATAACTGCCGATCTATACACGGTCCGTGTAGCCAAAAATGTCCGACGAATAATACCCCGTGTAAGGGAGTGCACGTTAACTATCCTTCAAAGTCCTAACGCTGCGTACGATGTCGCTCTTAACGGTTGCGTTGGGTGCCTATTCAGGTGCCAGCTCGTCACTTGACTGTGGTTCTAAAATACGACGCCCGTCGCCAATAGCCCTCGTGTGGCTCTAATAAATAAAGCCCTCGCGTGTGGCTCTAATAATTAAAACCTAACCTAACATCTAGAAGCCTTAAAAAAACACACACACTCTTAAAACGAACGAGTGATTTTAACTCAGTCTGATTGATTTTCACTCCTCCAGTCTGGAAAATGCACTTCTCCTTTTGGAGTGGATCCTTTGTGTGTTAAACCTCCGACAGGATCACTTCAAACGAGTGATTTTAACTCAGTCTGATTTAATATTCACTCCTTTCCAGTTTCAAAATTGCGCTTCTCTTACTGGAGTGGATTTCACTCTTTTGTCTTAAGAGTGCAGTTCTTTCTGACAAAAAAAAAAGAGTCCTTTACATTTTTGTGAAACCAGAACCACCCAACCGGCAAAGAGTACGTTTCAGAATCTCATGAATGTTGATGGCCGGAAATGGGCGCGAAAAATTAAAATCGAAGTAAATTCTATTCGATGCACGGAACAGCATATTATTTAGGAATCTTCCATCTTTTTTTAAAATCGATTTTCATGCATGTTCCCGTCAGATATGATGCATGGCATAATTTCAAGCATGCCTCCCCGTGTTCTTTTTTCCTCTTTTGATCTGCCCAGCAAGTTACCATGTTTTCCTCTCGATAGCCAATCATTTTGAATTCATGGAATGTCAAAGTTGATAAAGGACTAAGGTTCTTTTCGAAGAAGATTCGGTTCCACTCGCTCGTTTTGGAGAACAGTTGGTCGGTGTGCTATTGAACAGTTTTTTTTTCGTTTTAACCCTCTAATGCATGAATTTTTTGTTTCATCCCGAAAAAATATATATGAATCTTTAATACTCATACATTATGGGAAAAATACTGAAAAAAAATTAACTGCATTAGAATATAAATAATTTCAATTTTTAATTTTTTTTTTTCGTATTACAAAAACCAACTACAAAATTCCAATTTTGATAATAATGACTAGAAAACTACTAAATATATTTCAAAATAACCCTCTTTAACTACAATTAATTTTTCAAAACAATTTATTTGTATTTAGTATTAATATTATTATACTTTGAATACTGTCGAAAACGTAATTTCGCAACAGTTAATAACCTCACTCTTTAATTTTGAAGACACTTTTACTACTGTCATCTATGAGGGTTATTATTAACTAACACTTCAAAATGGAATGTAATAGATGAAAAAAAAAATTGTCGAGAGGAAGCTCGACCTTAATAGAATAAAGTGGGTTATGTAACTTCTTACCAAACGGTAACAGTATGCATTAGAGGGTTAAAGTCTCTTACGGTGAAAGACTCTGTGTTCCCAGCATTGGATATAAAGAGTATACAGGGAAAAAAGCCTTCATCGTATGGGAATCAGTCCGTTTTGATGTCTGCTTGGCGAGCCAGTGGTGATAGAAAACCAGTTTTTCTCTTAGTTCTTCTTCTGCCGTTCAAGCGTTACAGTAGTAGTGTAGACTAACCAGTGAATGAAACGCTTAAGGGGTCATAGGACTCTTAAAAATGTGCAAAGAAGGTACTACAAAGAATCGTTTGATCTTTCATGTAACTTTTTAACTACTCAATATATAAGTATAATTTTTTTATATGTAATTCTACAAGATTTATTTAATATAAAACAAATTTTAAAATTTATGAAACTTTAGCCAAAACTAAAATAAATGATATTAAACATAAAGCTATTTGAACACATTGTGATTAGGCTTGCGCGGCAAATTTTGAGGTCAAAATTGAAAAAATGACCATGAAAATGACTTTATATTGTACAAATATGTACAGACAAGGACTTATACATAAATTCTCAGCTCAATTTTAATTAGAAATTATTTTTAAAAAAATTTAAAATCAAAATTTTAAAATTTTTATTAATTTTTTTAGAAAAAAGTTCTTAAAATAATTTCTAATTAAAATTGAGCTGAGAATTTAGGTATAAGTCCTTGTCTGTACATATTTGTACAATATAAAGTCATTTTCATGGTCATTTTTTCAATTTTGACCTCAAAATTTGCCGCGCAAGCCTAATCACAATGTGTTCAAATAGCTTTATGTTTAATATCATTTATTTTAGTTTTGGCAAAAGTTTTAACAATTTTAAAATTTGTTTTATATTAAATAAATCTTGTAGAATTACATATAAAAAAATTATACTTATATATTGAGTAGTTAAAAAGTTACATGAGAGATCAAACGATTCTTTGTAGTACCTTCTTTGCACATTTTTAAGAGTCCTATGACCCCTTAAGGGGTCTAAGGAGTCTTAAAAATGTGCAAAGAAGGAACTACAAAGCATAGTTTGATCTTTCATGTAATTTTTTAACTACTCAATATACAAGTATAATTTTTTTATATGTAGTTCTACAAGATTTATTTAATATGAAACAAATTTTAAAATTTATGAAACTTTAACCAAAACTAAAATAAGTGATATTAAACATAAAGCTATTTGAACACATTGTGATTAGGCTTGCGCGGCAAATTGTGAGGTCAAAATTGAAGACATGACCAAGAAAATTACTTTATATTGTACAAATATGTACAAACAAAGACTTATACCTAAATTCTCAGCTCAATTTTAATTAGAATTTATTTTAAAAACTTTTTTCTAAAAAAATTTATAAAAATTTTTGAATTTTGATTTAAAAAAATTTTAAAAATTATTTCTTATTAAAATTGAGCTGAGAATTTAGGTATAAGTTCTAGTTTGTACATATTTGTACAATATAAAGTCATTTTCTTGGTCATGTCTTCAATTTTGACCTCACAATTTGCCGCGCAAGCCTATTCACAATGTGTTCAAATAGCTTTATGTTTAATATCATTTATTTTAGTTTTGGCTAAAGTTTCATATATTTTAAAATTTGTTTCATATTAAATGAATCTTGTAGAATTACATATAAAAAAATTATACTTGTCTATTGAGTAGTTAAAAAATTACATGAAAGATCAAACTATGCTTTGTAGTTCCTTCTTTGCACATTTTTAAGACTCCTTAGACCCCTTAAGGCACTGCGTTCTCCAGTGAATAAACACCAGGACATAATGACCTGGACAACCAATCATATGTCAGATAGCTTCCTACTAGATGGGAGGAAGTCAGTGTTGCAAATTCATAAAGTTGAAGGATTTTCAATCCTTATTTTTTAAATGTATATACCAATTGTTCATTCACTGGGGCCTGTTCACTCACTGGTCAGTCTACCCTGTCTTTCGTGAATCTCGATCTTAGAGATGATAAACTCGTGCGCCGCGTGGTAAGAGCCAAGGCAGAACTGGTTTCCTTACACTAGTTTTGGCGAAGACTCGCTATCTTCTCCAAGCCGACCTGATACAGACAGATTCCCATTCGATGAAGGGGTTCTTCCCTTGAACACCTCATATGCCAAAGGCAAGATTGACATTGAAGTGAATGCCTGACTCAAAAATGAATGACATACTTCAAAACTGTTAGCACGTCCCGCTTTCAAAATGGCATTTTCATTCAGAAAAATGCGCGTTGACCTTCAATACAAGAAAATTGGGATTTTCCTTCTTTTCCATAGATTTAGAAAGTAGCAGATATGCCCATCGATTGCGCAATCCCGTACAATGCATTACAAACCGCGCGATTGTGTGCTGAATCCATATTTCGCCGTTTTCGCAATGCATCACGGGGTACTGATTCATTAAAAATGCTTTTGCCGAAGAGTTACATGCAATAAAAACTGCATTTTTAATATGCTTCTTTTATGAATATATACTCATGTCTGAAAGAAATTATCAATACATATTCAGCTATAAACTTATGCTAACAAAACTTTAAAAAAGGTTTAATAGTTAATATTAAATATATTTTTTTATTAGTCGAATTATCTGATGGTGACGTATGGCATGCCATGTGCTAGGGATCGCGCATTGCCTTATGGGATACTGGTTCACAAATGTCTTCACCTTTCCCCCTAGGTAGATCTGCTACTTTCTAAATCTATGTTCTTTTCGTTTCAGTTGAACTTTTCAGATGAGACACATACAAGTAAATTGTGCCTCTTTCAACGTTTATTAAACCGAAAAAGGCGTTCTGTAACCTCATATACAAACAAAACACACTTTATGAAGTCAAGATATTGTTTTTTTTTCAGTTTTGTATTAAAGAAATATTTCAATTGAAACGCATTGAGGTGCATTTTATGACTTTTCCGATGTTTATAAAACGAGAAATGGCGTGCTGGAACCTCTTTTTCGAACACAAGTGAAAGACATTTTATATTTTCTGCAACATCCTGACAGTGTCAGTCTGTGGATTCTTTTTTTTTTTACTCGGTAAAAATGATTGAAAGTTGAGTGAAAATGATAAAAACTTGAGCGAACATATTTTAGTATCTCCCTCGATAAGTTATTCATGGTTGCTGATCGGAAAAATCTTTTTCTGACCTCGTTCGCTTCGAAGATTTTGTGGAATATGAAAATAAAATAACCAGTGCGGGTTTTTTTTGGTTGCAGCATAAGATCGCATTTCAATTTAAAATAAGTTAGTTACATCCTTTGCAAAATTCTAATTGGTTGGTTGGTTGGTGTAGACATATATTTTCAGGCTTGTGTGCTTGGTCACAAGGACCCGCTTATAAACCATCGTCAAGTAGGACAGCACAAGACTCACACATACACAAATGACAGATGTTGCCATCTGTCGCCACCTTCGCAATTTAGACATGTCCCTGAAGGGGAGGGAAATTTTCTCCAGGGACCTGTACCCATGGTAAACAGCGCAATGACCGACCACAGGACTTTCGGACCCAACAGATTTTACGAGCACGTACTCCGCAAATACTCGGTAAGTCTTCAGTGGCACCGGGTCTCGAACTCTCAACCTTCCGATCTCGAGCACGAGATCTTGACCACAAGGCTCCCTACAGCCCTTTTGCGGGTTTTTTTTTTTTCGGTTGCAGCATACGATCGCATTTCAAATTTAAATAAGTTAGTTACATCCTTTGCAAAGTTCTAATTGTTTAACCCTCTAATGCATGATTTTTTATTTTCATCCCAAAAAAATATTATGTATCTTCAATACTCATGCATTATGGGAAAAATACTGAAAAAAATTTAACTGCATTAGGTTTTAAATAATTTCAATTTAAAAAAAAATTTCCATGTGACAAAAACCAACTAAAAAATTCCAATTTTGATAATAATGACTAGAAAACTACTAAATATATTTTAAAATAACCCTTTTTAACTATATATAATTTTTCAAAACGATTTATTTGTATTTAGTACTAAAATTATGCTACTTTGACTTACGCCAGAAAACGTAATTTCACAACAGTTAATAACCTCACTCTTTAATTTTGAATACACTTTTGCTACTGTCATTTATGAGGGTTATTATTAACTAAAACTTCAGAATGGAATGTAATAGATGAAAAAAATACAAATTTGTCGAGATTGAGGTCTACTTTAATAGAATAAAGTGGATTATGTAACTTGTTACCGAACGGTAACACTATGCATTAGAGGGTTAATGTTTGCAAGTTGGGTGGAAATTATAGTTGTTGGTTGGCTTTACTTTCACTATAATCTCTATGGTTGGCCGGTAGAGGAGGTCATAGTGGTAGAGCTTCGCTTTGCCACGGGATCGAATCCCGCATTGGGCGAGGTTGAACCATCCTTTCATCCCTTGAGTGGGTCGATAAAATGGGCACCAAGGCTTGGGAACTAAACACTGGGGGTTCCGCGTGAGGCTAACCACCTTACAGGGATATATGCCTAGCACCCCAGTTCCCTAGGTCACCAAAGCCGAAATGGGCACGACAGGCCTTGGCCCAGTAGTGGGCTGTTGCGCTGAGTAGTTAAGATATTGTTGTAGCGTGGGGATTGTCATTATATAATTCTCAGTATTACACAATTTTGATTGAAGCATCGTTTTTACATTTTTGGCTCGATTTCTTGTTTAGGCATACTTTTCCATTTCGCTGGCTCAAATTATGCCAAAAGGACAAAACACAGTGTTCCGTTGAAACAGTTCCTCCGTTTTGGGAGACCTAGGCTAAGAACTTTACTCACTCTAACAACTTCTAACTAAAGATTAAAAAAGAGGTCCCGCGATCGAGTTTCGATACCACTGAATACCTACCGAGTACGTGCTCGTTAAATCTGTGGGTCCGAAAGTCCTGTTTGCGGTCATGGGGCAGTTTTCCACGATACAGGTCCCTGGAAACTATTTCCCCTCCACTTCTGAGACATTCCTAATTCGCAGAGGTGGCGATAGATGGCAGCATTTGTCACTTATGTGTGTGTTGTGTCAGTCCTACTTGTCGACGGTTTATAAGCGGGTCTCTGACCAAGCACACGAATCTGAATATATATTTACCAACCAACCATAAAGATTAACAAGTTTGTTTATTTTTTATTAGGTTAGAACATTTTCTTGATTTATAGGTAAGGACTATAGTTAACTACTTTACTCCCTATAGCATTTTTTCTTTAACCCTATAATGCATAATGTTACCGTTTGGTAACAAGGTATATAATCCACTTTATTCTATTACAGTGGACCTCCCTCTTGACAAATTTGTGTTTTTTTCATCTATTACATTCCATTTTGAAGTTTTAGTTAATAATAACCCTCATAGATGACAGTACTAAAAGTTTATTCAAAATTAAAGAGTGAGGTTATTAACTGTTGCGAAATTACGTTTTTGGCAGTATTCAAAGTATAATAATATTTATTACTAAATACAGATAAATTGTTTTGAAAAATTTATTTTAGTTAAAGAGGGTTATTTTGAAATATATTTAGTAGTTTTATAGTCATTATTATCAAAATTGGAATTTTTAGGTTGGTTTTTGTAATATGGAAAAAAATTTAAAAATTGAAATTATTTAAATTCTAATGCAGTTAATTTTTTTTCAGTATTTTTCCCATAATGTATGTGTATTAATGATTCATATATATTTTTTCGGGATGAAAAAAAAATTCATGCATTAGAGGGTTAATATTCTTTAGATCTGTCTCTTTAAATGGAACATTTTTCATCTAATGTTCAATCTAAAAGCGGTTGACACACTATTATCTTTTAGACACTAAAGCTTTAATCCGACTTTTCCCTGAAGCATATTAGTACAAATTGGTAAAAGTATAATTAGTTAATACCAAAGAAATTTCACTCAAATATTACAAAGCTTGTATTTTATATTTGGTCACTGCAAGTTTCATAATTTTCCAGTATCGAGTCACTTTTTTTTAATACGGTTTTACCATACTGATTTTAAAATTTCTAGTATGATCTAATATCAGTATCGAAATTCCTATTATGATCTAATACCAAAATCAAAATTCCCAATATCGTGTCATACTGGTTTTAAAAATTCCCAGTATGATTAGTACCGTTTCTGGTATTACTGGTCTGGTTTATACTGGTTATGGTATGAATTTGATACTGGGATTAGAATTTTTCTAATAGGGTTGAATGAGCCACCAACAAACTAAAACCGAACAATTTATTCATATAACACCAATAAAACTAACACATGCAAAAGATCAAATTCAACAGTAAAATATCCATCTGCACATCTCACGGTTCGGACTTTTGTATACACGCATTACAGTACCTTCTTCTCTCTTTGTATATATACAACTGGTACCTGAATATGAAGACAAGTCACAGTAACCTGTCGAACTGAGGATGCAACTCTTTCACTTTGAGCGTTTCTGAAATAGTTTATGGAGCTGTACCAGATTTTTGATATTTCTCGGCATGTACAGCTACCGTGAAGTCGCAAATTGTGCAGGATTGGTTAACCATCGGGGTATTTTCCAGCATTTACAGCTTCCTTGAAGGTGCAGATTGTTCTGAATTGTTTATTCACAGGGATATTTCCGGCATGCACCACTTTTTTGAAGGCGCAGATGTACTGGATTGGTTAGCCACTGGAATATTTCCCGACCTGCACAGTTTCCTTGAGGGTGCGGATTGTTCTGTATTGGTTAACCAAAGGGGAATTTAACGAAATGCACATCCTCATGAAAGACTCAGATGTACTGGATTGGTTAACCGCCGGGATATTTTCCAGCATGCACAGCTTCTTGGAAGGCGAAGATATACTGGATTGATTAGCCTCTGGGATATTTCCCGACATGCACAGCTTCTTTGAAGGTGCAGATTTTCCGGATTGGTTAACCAAAAGGATATTTCGCGTCATGCACAGCTTCCTTGAAGGTTTCAGATTGTTCTGGATTGGTTAACCAACAGTATATTTCCCATCATGCACAGCTTCCTTGAAGGTTTCAGATTGCTCTGGATTGGTTAACCACCGGGATATTTTCGGTACATGCACCACTTCTTTGAAGGCGCAGGTTGTAATGAACTGGTTAACCAAAAGTGGACATTTTCTAGCATGCACAGCTTCTTTGAAAGCGCAGATGTACTGGATTGGTTAACCAAAGGGATATTACCCGTCATGCACAGCTTCCTTGAAGATGCAGATTGTTCTGGATTGGTTAACCAACGGGATATTTCCCAACATGCACAGCCTCATTGAAGACTCAGATGTACTGGATTGGTTGACCACCGGGATATTTTCCAGCATGCACAGCTTCTCTGAAGTCGCAGACAAACCGGATTGGTTAACTACCGGGGTATTTCCCGAAATGCACTGCTTCTTTGAAAGCGCAGATTTACCAGATTGGTAAACTACCGGGTCATTTACCACATGCAATGCTTCTTTGAAGTTGCAGACTGTACTGGTTTGGTAAACCACCTTATTATTTCCCGGAATGCATCGCTTCCTTGAAGGCTGCTACGTCATCTGGTACAGTTCAATTTACGGATGTGCACTCCCTTCGTCGACTCTACATGAAAATAAAAAGTATGATTACAACAATTGCCACTTAAATTCCTATTTAAAATATTATTTTAATGCTGATTAAAAATGTAATTTTAGTGTTAATTTAAAATGAAGTTTGAATCTATTCGAATATAATTCTACTAATAATTAAACATAAAATTTTTCTTGTACTAGTATGGTTACAAAAAGATTTTAAAATATAATTTTATCTCCACTTAAATTTATAAAAGTAATTATAATTAAATAATGAAACGTATAATCAAACTTTTAAACGATTTAAATTTGTAGCATCAAACTAATATGTATACGCGGTTGTACAATTTTGGCGACTTTATCAAATGCACGAAATGCAAAGAATACCTAATAAAGTAGTTATTCTTTTCATTTTAAACGGTCATTTTGTGTTAGGGTCAAGTGGGGTAAGTGTGATTGGGGGTAAGTGTGATAAACAGCTCTTGTAACTTTGGAAATCATTCTAAAAATCTGAAAGTTTGCAATATATAACATTAGACCACTTATAATTAAACTAAAAAGAAATATTGACCTTATTTTTTTGTTTAAAGAAAGTTTTGAGCTTTTGAATTTAAGTGCAACTGTCTTCTTTTTACGTGGGTTTTCCTATGTGGGGTAAGTGTGATAAAACAGCAATGGATTTTGAAATGCAAATTTTGTACACTTAAAATTGGAATTCAAACATGTAATTTCTTTTCTACATATCTATGTTTCTTATAATAATTCACTACCAATTTTAGGATTTGGAATTTACTTGAAGCAGAGAACGAATTTTCTTAATGAAAAATGCAGAAACCCTATCACACTTACCCCACTTGACCCTAGATACTTTAAAAAGGAGAGAAGTGTAATTTATAAAAGGATCATACGTCGGTTACTTCGTTATGAGAATGTGAGGTTGAGGTCCATTGGTGTGGTACTGGGCTCGGCTGTAGATGTCGATCTCTTCCTCCAGGATCGGCTGGACAAAATATTTTATTAATGCTCGCGAATATTAGCTCAAGAATTCATATTATAAAAAGAAATCAATTTAAAAAGAAACATAATTATACCAAACAATTAATTCAAAAAATAGATTTTTTCAAAAGAATTATTCAAAAGTGCACTAGGAATGATAATCGTTCAGAAGAAATCAATTAAAAAATTAAATGTAATTATTTCAAACGACTCATTGAAAAATCAGAATTTTTCAAAAATGCATTAAGAATGATAATCGTTCAGAAGAAATTGATAAAAAAACCATGTAATTATCTCAAACGACTCATTGAAAAATCAGAATTTTTCAAAAATGCATTAAGAATGATAATCGTTCGGAAGAAATTGATAAAAAAACCATGTAATTATTTCAAACGACTCATTGAAAAATCAGAATTTTTCAAAAATGCATTAAGAATGATAATCGTTCAGAAGAAATTGATAAAAAAAACCATGTAATTATTTCAAACGACTCATTGAAAAATCAGAATTTTTCAAAAATGCATTAAGAATGATAATCGTTCAGAAGAAATTGATAAAAAAAATGTAATTATTTCAAACGACTCATTGAAAAATAAGAATTATTCAAAAGAATTCATTCGGAAATGCATTGAAAATGTCAATTGTTCAGAAGAAATCTATTTTAAAATGATGTAAATGAAATGTAATTATTTCAACTGATTTGCTAAAAAAAAAAATCGGAACTATTCAAAAGAATTCATTCGAAAATGCATTACAAATGTTAATTGTCCAAAAGAATTTATTTAAAAATGCACTAAAAATTATAATTGTTCAAACGAAATTAATTTAAAATTGGTATTCAATTATTCCAAATTATTTATTCGAAATTCATAATTATCAAAAATAATTTATTCTAAAATACATTAAAAATAGAATTGTTCAAATGAATTCACAATTTTTTTTTAATTATACAGATTAATTCTATTTAAAAAAATGAAAGACAGGGAATAGTTATTTAAGCAACTAGTGCCGAAAATAAAACTTTAGTAAGCGAGTGGCTTTTATTTCATGAGACCGTAGGTCGAGTGAAATAATGACAAGAGCATAATAAAGTTTTATTTGGCTCGTGCTTGCTTACAATATTTTTTATAATAACGTGCAAAAAAGTATTTATACCAATGAGTGATTTTCATGACATCATTTAGTCTCCATGGAGATATATGACATCATTTTGTTTTTCTACCAATCAGATACTCTTATTTACTTTACCGCACTAGTGTCGCAAGTACTACTTTTGGCACTGTGTGTGACGTAAGCACGTAAAGCGTCATTTTCGCAACGATTTATGAATGAATATGATTTAAAAAAGTGAATTTTTTTGCACGTTGTTATAAAAAAAGAATGTTATTAATCTATCTCAAATCTATGTAAATTCAAAAGAATTTCCATGGATTTGAGTTTTATGAATAACATTTGTTTTTGCTCAAATCGCGTAGTATCGGAATTCCAAAGATCTTTTTTTTTGTTTCATGCGCACATCCTTTCATTGTTTACATTCTATCCATTTATCTTAAAACCACAGACAGAATATAAAACCTTGTATTAAATGGAGATAGCTGAAGAAACACAGTAAAAATCTATAAATAAAAAAACGTTTACTTTTTTTTAAAAAATAGGTAGATCAAAGTTTTGATCGTAATCAAACCAACAAGGTTCTCTCAATTGATCCAAAAGCATGACCTACATATATGGCGAACCCATAGAAGTAGGAATTAGATGGATATGCTTGGCGAGAAATAAAGTGAAGCCGCCATAAAGTCGCCAAGCAAGTCCAAAGAAACCGACCACTCAATGTTAGCATCATTTTATTTCTTAACAGTTTAGGGCTGGGGAGCCCAGTCGGTTAAGCACTCGCTTAGCATGCGGAAGGTCCCAGGTTCGGGTCCGGGCATCGCCAAAATAGCTGCCGACCTATAAACGGCCCGTGCAGCCAAAAATGTCCGACGAATAATACCCCGTGTAAGGGAGTGCACGTTAAATATCCTTCAAAGTCCTAACGCTGCATACGATGTCGCCCTTAACGGTTGCGTTGGGTGCCTATTCAGGTGTGGCACGTCACCTGACTGTGGTTCTAAAATACGACGCCCGTCACCAATAGCCCTCGTGTAGCTCTAGTGCGACGATAATTCAAACCAAACCCAAATTTCTTAACAGTTTAACTTTTAAAACTTCGAGGACGGCCGTACTACTAAACATTTGAAATGCTATTCCTTTAACAAGTTACGCGGCAACAAGTTCTTACGTAGCGAAAGTGTTAAAAAGCTTTGATTAAAAAATAAATGACTGTTTGTGCATTTGTAGGCTGTAGCACGCGATCCAAATTTACACAAGATGGTAGAAATTCCTTTCACAGGTAAGAAAAATGCGTTGAAATTAGTTTTTGATAGAAATCAAAAATCGCCAAGTTGAATGTAGTAAGCCTATACAAACTCCACTGGATGGGTGGATGGTAGACATACATTTTCAGACTTGTGTGCTTGGTCAGAGACCCGATTATAAACAATCGTCAAGTAAGACAGACACAACACACACATACGTGACAGATGCTGCCATCTATCGCGTGCCACCTCCACAATTTAGACATGCCCCTGAAGGGGAGGGAAATTTTCTCCAGGCCCCTGTACCCGTGGGAAACTGCACAATGACCGCCCACAGGACTTTCGGACCCAACTGATTAAACGAGCACGTACTCCGCATTTTCTCGACAAACACAAACATCCATGCCTTATCGGGATTCGAACCCGGGTCCAGAAGCTCCAACACTCTTAAATCAAACGAGTGAAATCCACTCCAGTAGGGTGCATTTTCGACACTGGAAAGGAGTGAATATTAAATCAGACTGAGTTAAAACCACTCGCGCGTTTGGAGTGATCCTGTCGGAGGTTTACCACACTAAGGATCCACTCCAAAGGGAGAAGCGCATTTTCCAGACTGGAGGAGTGAAAATTACTCAGACTGAGTTAAAATCGCTCGTTCGTTTTAAGAGTGAAAGGCTAACACCTTAAGAATTGCACCGACGGGTCGACAAACTCCACTGTAGAATATCGCCAAACACTTCACACCGCGTGTTTGGGCTTATTCCAAATCGATCGATAGTTTCATTTGGTAAACCAATTATTACATTAGTTTTTGCACTGCAGCACTTCCATTTTCTTCTTACCTCCATTGGCGAACCTATTTTATAAGGAGTTGCAACGAAGCTTTAAAAAGCAGCCAAGCCATTCATGAAATTTATGTAAAAACTCTGATGCTGATCAAGTCCATTATTCCAAATTTATTTATGTATTGGCATTTTGAGTTTCGTGAAGAATCGCTTAAGGGAAAAAGGCAAACTATTTCATAAAGCTCAGAGGTTTAGAAGATAAGAGTTAATGTTTTGAGAAAGAAAAATTGTTTTGCGTTATTATTGAAATATTCGGTTTGGTTATTTTCATGAAAATTATTTAGATTTAATGCATCTAGCTTGAGTAGGTTCAGGAAGGTAAACAATTTAAATTCTTTAGTTAAAAGTTGTTTGAGTCTGCATATAGTTCTTTCGGAGATTCGGTTTTGTGCAACAGCTCCAAGGTTAAAAACAATTACATAATTATATTTATAAAAATTTGTACATATTTTTCGGCACTTTTTGATTTACGAATGATAATGGTTGGAATATACATATATTTTCAGACTTGTGTGCTTGGTCAGAGACCGCTTATAAACCTTCGTCAAGCAAGACTGCCACAACACACACACATGCGTGACAGGTGCTCCCATGTATCGCGCGCCACCTCCACAATTTAGACATGTGCCGGAAGGAGAGGGAAATAGTCTCCAGGGACCTGTACCCGTGGGAAACTGCGCGATGACCGCCCACAGGACTTTAGGATTCAACAGATTTAACGAGCACTTACTCCGCGTATACTCGGTGGGTCTTCAGTAGTACCGGGACTCGATCGCCGGACCTTCCTATCATGACCACACGATGTCATGACCACAAGGCTCCCACATCCCCTTTACGAATGATTATTTTTTTTGCTAAATTCCGATCTTATTCCCAATTAATTGTTTCAAAAGTGATAGATGTTACGGATGTTACAAAGAGGAAATTATTATCTCTGTTGGTTATAGACATGGTAAAGTGCTAAGTACTTTTAGCTTTCTTTTTCTTTTTAATTCAAAATAATTAAGGGTTAAATAATGTTTGGGTGGAATGCGCCATGAAGCATTGAGCTTTTGCGTTTCATTGAAGAGAATTCTTGAGATGTTAAAGAACTAGGTTTAGTTGAAGAGTAAAGGAGAAGAACCGCTGGATTTATTGGGAGTCTTCCCGTAATTGTGTCTGCTTGGCGGACATTGGCGATGGGAAACCGGTTTTTCTTTCGATTCTTCATTCGCGGTACAAACGTGTGGCTCGTGTCCACAGATCTCTTGCGTAAATAAGGGTTGCCGCGAAAGAAAAACAAAGCGAGTAACCTGTTTCTTTACACCAGTTTAGGCGATTTCTCGCTATCATCGCCAAAGAGGCCTATTGAGGAAAGCCTTCTACGAACTCAAGCGTTTTTTCCCATGTGCTCCTCAATTATGGAAATCTTTAAACCATCCTTCGTTAGCCTGTTAAGTTTTGTAAAAATCACAAGGCTAAAAAACAATACACATTTATCTTTTTTTGGAAATTTGACCTGTACGACACTTTCTTTCGAATCTTTTCACATTAAATTTATATTTTATTCTCAGCTAATTGTTTTAAAAATGATAGATGAGACAGAGAGGAAATTATGCAGAGAAACGAACGTTTGCACTCCAACGATACGGAATAATTTAATGCTTCATAATTCTCAGCAGTGAGGCACCTTATTTTGTGGATTTTGTATTTTAGGCAAGGAAAGATTAATATGGTGATTACCTAGGCCTAAGCTATGCGCAAACTTAAACCAAATGATCAATATTTAAACTTAAATTAACTTTCAATCAATGGAACAAGGTAGTACAATAATGATGATGATGATGTTGTGTCCATGGATTGGTTGGCTGATTTACATATATTTTCAGGCTTGTGTGCTTGCTCAGAGAGCCGCTTATAAACCTTCGTCAAGTAAGACAGTCACAACACACACTCACATGCACACACATACGTGACAGATGCTTCCATCTATCACGCGCCACCTCCACAATTTAGACATGTCCCTGAAGGGGAGGGAAATAGTCTCCACGAACCTGTACCCGTGAGAAACTGCGCAATGACCGCCCACAGGACTTTCGGACCTAGCAGATTTAACGAGCACGTACTCCGCATATACTCGGTGAGTTTTCAGCGACCAGGACTCGATCGCGGGACCTTCCGATCCGTAGATCGCGACACTGACCACAGGACGCCTCACAGCCCTTGTGTCCATGGATAAAGATTATTAGGGTCTCATAGAATGCTTCAGCTATCTGCATACAGTGGTCCTCATAAAGGTCTTCGCAGGGCGAGTTGGTGATTTGCTGCAATTTTGCGAGGATGGCTGGACAAGAGAAAAGATGTTTTGGATCCATTTCAGAGTCGGGGCAGTTTCTGCAGCTGGAGTATTTCTATTTTAGTTCCATTCTTTGGATTTCCATCCCTTTGAAGTGGCCTGTCCTTAGTCTAATTAGGGTGGTTGCAGTTACCCTATTAGTGTTTAATTCGCAGATGTGGTGTTTAATTTTAACACTTCTGCTGTTAAATTTTGCTTAGGCCACTGAGTTGATCTCAGGAAGAGTGATAATGTGGGATCTATATGGGCCCGCTTTTTTAGGGTGGGAATTACCCATTTGGGGACCAGAAAGAAACGACCCCTTTAACTCTAAAAACTTTTTTAAAAATACTTTCCTAAGATATACTGTGAATTAAACTAACTAATAAATATGAAATAACAATATACCTATATATGGTATAAATTGGTAATACAGATTGAGTCAAGGTTCTTTATTTTTCAAGATTTATAAAACATAGCAATTTTCAAAGAATTTTTCTCAAAGTGTCCCTCATCATCGAAACTTAAAAAAACAAATCCTAAACAAATTAATTCCCTCCGGAATTAACAAATCCGAGCAAAGACAACCCTTCTTCAATCAATATTTTCTAACCTTTCAGCACCGGCGACATTCTCCCTTGTGTTTCCATTTCTATAATTTCAACACTAGAAGTGTTAAATTCAAGATATGTCGTCAGAAAAACTTGAAAACAAATAATACATTAAAACAAAAGAGAACAAATGTTTCCGTGATAGCCCATGGGAACTGAGCACCTGAGTCAGCACATTTTCAAGAATTCAGGCCACGTTTCATGCTGGATGGGTTTGGTTGATAGAGAGGTAACAGCATATTTTTTCCCTTCAAAACTAAGTTATTATTCGTTTAAATATTTGTAATGCTCAGGGTTGCCACGGTCCTTGAAAACCTTGAAAAGTGCCTGAAAAAAGAACATTGATTTTCAACGTCTTAAGTGCTTGAAAAACTTTATCAACCTTAAAAAGTCCTTAATTTTTTACTTGTGTCGTTAAATATAAACAAGAGTCTTCAAATGTCGTCTTCTAAGGTGTTGTAAATGTTAATTTTGGCTTCATTAAAAACACTTTTTCAATGGGAATCAGTTCATATTTAACTTTTTGATTTATTGTTTATGTATAATCTAAGAAGGCAGGGGGCAAGTGACTTTAGGCTGATTTTTTAATAACTGAATTTTTATTTTATAACTCATATTTAAGTTCATTTAACAGTTAGAGAGCTCGTAGTCGTTTTCTAAATGAATTTCTGAAAACTTTCGTGAAATTTCGGTGTTGCATGTTCAAATATATAGTCCTTCAAAATGCAGAAATATATCCTTGAAAAGTCCTTAAATAGTCCTTGAATTTTTTTATCAAAAAGTATGGCAACCCTGAATGCCATTAAAAACTTTTATGTTTAATGTTATACTATTAGCCCCTATGTAATTATACTGTGATTTTTTATTTCAAAGTTGGTACATTATTGACGATTGAGCCTTTGCAGGCATGACATATTAATCAGAACTGAGAGCAATTCTTTTAAGGCAACATCTAAACGACTCTCACTACCAATTGTACCTACTGTGTTCCTTTAACTGTGTATATACATACACTGCTTTGTCGCCAGACATTTTCGTTTGACGCCAAAGTTTCCGATTGGTGAGATTTGAACTTGCTAAATGGAAAAGTACCGGCACATTTGCAGACCTTTTTAACTGCCACAAGCAGGTAAAGCTGCAGTAACTTCACATTTTAGAATTTTTCAGTTTCTTTTTTGTATTTTCGACATATATTTAGCTTACGTGGCGGATCAGTGGCTGATAGGTATTGCGTGTCCACTTCATAAGCCCAACATCGCGGGTTCGAGCCCCGGCTGAGTCGGCAGATTTTACAGGGTGGGAAAATCGTTGATTCCATTAATAAGGCTATGGAAGCTTCCTGTAACGTCAAACTATTAGTTTGGTTTGGGTTGTCAGTTGATCCAAAAGAGAGGAACAAAAACAGCTCGGAACCTAAAAAGCATAGTCGGCTATGTGCGAATAGGTATCAGTCTTTTTCTTCGGAAAAGCTGACAATCAGGCCCGGATTCAAAGATCTGCCGCCTGTAAACTACTACTAATTTTCCGCCAGATATTGTTTTCACGACTATTTTTTTTTCTTTATACGTCTTGGAATCATCTATGTGCACTCTAACTCTCTCATCTTAGAATCACCTATGTGCACTCTAACTCTCTCATCTTAGAATCATCTATGTGCACGAAATAATAGGCGAATTTTTTAAACTGTTCTATTTTCCCTTTAACTTCCAAATGCGGGGGAGAGCGTGCAATTGTCCTTACTGCTACCATGTTCACTACTAAATATACGTTTGCTACAAATGTAAATTATTTGTATTTTTCTTAAAAAATTATTGCAAAGATACTAATACTTTTATGCCGAATGCCGCTTTTATTGGACGTAAAATTTGGCGCCCCAAAAAATTTAGCTTCTCTATAATGTAGGCTACAGCCTACTTAGCCTATTTAGAAATATGACCCTGCCGACAATTCGAACCGGATGGGACGTCCCGAAGAGCTTTTGTGACCTTGAAGATGAGTAGTAGAGTGTATCGAAAAAAAAACAAGTTTTTGATATCAAATTTGTAATAGTGCGGAAAAGTTGCCTTATGTTATTGTTAGTATATGTGCAAAATTTTATTGATCTGAGTTAATATCTTTAGTTGCCTCTTGAGACCATTAGCTATGCAAAATTTGCTAATTTTATCGTTTTTTCAATATATTTTTTTAAAAATTAAAAAAATCGAATTTTTTAGTCTTACCAGTGCCGAATAATTGCTATATTACTCCTTAGAACGTGTGCAAATTTTTATTGATGTTGGTTAATTTCTTCATTTGCGTTTAGGGGCTGCTTGGGGGCCAAATTCCAGATAAGCAGCCCCTAAAGGCAACTGAAGAAATTAACCAACATCAATAAAAATTTGCACACGCTCTAAGGAGTAATATGGCAATTATTTGGCACTGGTAAGACTAAAAAATTCAATTTATTTACCTTTTTTAAAAATTATATTGAAAAAAAAAAACGATAAAATTAGCAAATTTTGCGTAGCTAATGGTCTCAAGAGGCAACTAAAGATATTAACTCAGATCAACAAAATTTTGCACACATACTAACAATAATATAAGGTAACTTTTCCGCACTATTAAAATTAAAGATTCCAATTTCATATTTTTTAAAGAAAAAAAATGAAATTAGCGAATTTTGAAAATTAATGGTCTCAAGAGGCAACTAAAGATATTAACTCAGATCAATAAAATTTTGCTCATATACTAACAATAACATAATGGCAACTTTTCTGCACTATTACAAATTTGATATGTCCATGATATTTGTTATTGTGATATTTGTATCATCCTACAGTCATGTCATATCAAAAAAACTTGGTTTTTTTTTTCGATACACCCAAATGAGTAGGCCATGGACCAATCTCAGGTGAGTTAAGCAATCATCCTACAGTCATGTCATATTTAATTATTTTATTGTTGGTAATAAATAAATTCTCTGGTTGCATCTTTGTCAAAGCCTCGCACAGTGGGGCCAAATTCAAATCTACCGCGCCAAAATTAATTCAGCTTCCCCCTATCCGTCAGATCGCCATTAAGAGTTGTGTGAGAGACATAAAATGCATAAAAATTTACTGTAAAGGGATCTTAAATACATTATTGATTGATATTATTTATTTTTCTCCAAAATCTTGCTTTTTTTAATCTTGATTCAAACGTCCGTGTGTCTAAACGGTAAACTATCGGTAGAACTTGAACATTTTCCTTGAATTGAATTTTGCATACGAAGTGTAGAGGAATAGCTTCATTAGTTATGCGTTTTTTTCTCTTCCATTATATTGTCAATGATTTATGGTTTAGGAACTGTCTCTATAAGTTTTATATGAGTTTCATTGTTACTAAATTTATCAATTGAAGGTTTTATTTTTATATTTTCGAACGTTTCATGAAATCAGTTAGTCATGTTATTCTATACATAAAAAAAGGGAAATCTCATAAGATTGCAAGTTATTGCACGTAAAACTTTATGGAATATGTTCAGAAGACTTGATATTACATTGCTATACAAATATTACGGCGTTGCAAGGAGTTGCAAAAAAGTGGCAGCTTTTTGAACGACGTGTATACATTTTACCTTTCGTAGTTTTCATGTACTACATCTTATCGAGCTAAAAATACAAGATTAACTTTTTATAATAACTTTTAAAAGTAGCATAAATATAATAAATGCTCTTTAATTAAAAGCTTCCATCTGAAAAATCTTACAATTAAGCATATAAAACTGATACACGACCTCTCACTTTAGGAGTTGACAGCTGAATAAACAAACTGCAAATTAGCGTTTAACAAAAAAACCTTCCAATTTGGCAGCCTGCCAATTCCATACGAGCCATCTGTATATTCTAATATTTTATAAACATGTTCCACAACATCTTAGCATTATATAAATATAAGTAAAAAGGGTTTTTGTAAAAGTTGATTTTTTGAGTTTTGGCGCGCTAGATTTCGATTTGGCCCCACTGTGCCTCGGCTGGGAATTCCTGTCATCCTTTCATTTAATTTCTATTCCAGCCACCCAAAAAGATATATTGCCCATACTGCAATGGCCTGGGAGTAAAACGGGCTGATTTACTTTGCTACCGAATTTCTCTTGAGCCAATTTTCAGTGTTGAATTTGTTGGAGAAATGAGAGGTAGACCAGGAATTATTTTTATTATAGTTGGCGAAAATAGCGTATGAATATTTTTATTTGTGAAATTGAAAGGATAAATTGAATTTTGCATTGAAATTGAAATGGGAACGTTGGAATGATTCACTCTTACAAATTGGGTGCTGCCGATACGGCGGCGCAACGGTCAGGGAACGTATATTCTTAATCTAAACACACTCTCAAAAATGAATGCTCAAAAACGACAAAATTTTCCTTAATTTTGACGATTCAATTCCTGGCAAATGCTCCGAGTTTTCGTTTCCTCAAAGTGAGGAAATTTGAATTTTCATTTTTATGAGGATTTGAATGTCGTCCAACCTAAAGAAATATTTCGTCATTTTTGAGCATGTGAGTACAACAATGAGATACAGTTTAATCAAAATCAAGATACAGAATCGTCAAATCACGATCGTAAAAGTGAGGATTCGCGTTTACTCAAAAGTCACGCTATAGTTTGACGAAACAATCCTCAAAATTAACGAAATGAGGCTTGAGGATTCATGAATCGTCAAAAATGAAAGTCTTATTTTTTACAGTGCATATATTCTTATTATATTTATTATTACTTATAAGCGCATATTCCTATAATCTAAACATGCTTTTCATACAAATATATGCTAAAAGTATGTTTTGCAAAGAATTTAAAAAATATATATGTTTAATAGTTACTTAGAGACACTCCTTAAACTCATAAAAATACATATTAGCTATAAATGCAACAAAAAAGGACGTATCACTTAATTTTAGCTAACAGATTATTTTAACGTTGTTTTTAATGCAAAATGCTTTTAAAATTAACTACTTTAAGAACTTTTTAAAAAGTTTGAAAAAAATTTAAAATAATTTTTTTAGGAACTCTAATATCATATTTACCCTCGTTCAACTTCATTTTTTTTATAGAAATAAATGACTGATACCTTAATCAAAGGCTGAAAACTAATATTTGGATCTTCTTCCATCGGACTAGGTCCATTTCGAAACCAATTAACGTGTTAATTGTTTGTGGGGATGTTTTAAAAAATGTCTCCAAATGGGGACGCCAGGTAACAAGAGGTTGCAGGAATACCGAAAATATGGTGAAACACTTCACCACACATCTGTCACACGTACTAGGAACCATATTTTTGGTGAAACCAAGGGCCACATTTTTAACAGTGTTCGTTTTAAAATTGACATAGTAAAAATGCAGAAAAAATATTGAGGAAATCACTTAAGGGGGTTCAATACCCAAAAATCGGTGAAAAAATAAAAAAAAAATTATTGGCTTAAAATACTATTACAACCTTTATTAATAATGTCACAAAGTATCAAGACGATTGGAAAAATATTTTTGACATTAAAAGCCATTTTAATGTCATGGCTTCGTAAGGAAATGGGTTAACAATAAAAACATTAAATGCGTTTTTCTCAGAACTTGATTTTTTGAACTTCGATGTACCTTTTCTCAAAAACTATGCTATGTTTTCTCGTAAACTTTTTTTTATATGATGTAATACATAGTATAGATTAATCTGAGGTTATAAATTTTAATAAAACTAAAGTGAAAAAAATTTTATTTGGCAAAAAAGTAAAAAATTTCATGATTTTTTGGGTACTTTAAAACTTATTTTTTATTTAAAAAAATCTAACAGTTATTTACAAAAAAAACTTTTAACCTCAGATTAATATATAAGGTTGGTATAACACACACAGAAAATTTTAAGATGATCTGATCAGTAGTTATTGTGATAAGGTACATTGCAATTGGCCAATTTAACATTACCGATATACAAAACATACTGAACCCCCTTAAGTTCGGGTTATATCCCTCGAAAGAAAGTCAAAAGCATATTATTAAGTTTGGTTAATGGGATTGCTTCACGGTGAATCTGGCAATGGCTCTGCAGTTTTGTTTTCCTTACCCTCGAATTATTTTTCTGTTGGTTGGTCGGTATTCAGGTTTGTGTGCTGACCAAGCACACTAACCAGAATATAGGTCTACCAACCAACTTAACCAAAACAAAAGTAATTCGAGAGCAAGGAAAAGAAAACCGCTGAGCTATTGCCAGATTCACCGTGAACCCCCCTTTTTTTATCAAAAACTCTGTTTCTCCAATCGATGATAATAATAAAAAAAATTATTATTAATAATTTTTTTTTGTTGGTGATAATAGTAATAAATACAATTTTCATTGATGATAATAGTAATATATTATTTATTTTTAATACCAATACAGTATGTACTAGTAGAAATCATCATGATCATTATTATTATTACTATTGCATTATTATTATCATTAATTACATTCATTATTATTATTATTACTATTGGTACCAACTGCTTCCAGCTGCCTATTTCCAAGCCACAAATATGGTACTTTAACACACCGCCAATCCTTTAACAACCAAGAAATCTGCATTGTTATGTCAACCCGAACAATTCCTTCTGTGGCACAACAAAACGGGGCTGTTTGCCCTTGATTTCCCTTTGTTCCGAACTTCACAACAAAGTACTCACGCTTTATGACATGCAGAATTCTCGAGATTTCATTAACTCGGAAATGTTACTCAGAATCTAATATTAACCTGAATTAAGTGAATTGGTTAATAAAGTAGTTAACATAGTTGGGTTGGACAAAGGGCCTACAACTTGATTTGAATTAATTAATTTGATGGTAGTTTCAATTGCTATCTTTTTGATGATAATAAAAGGGGTTAGAAATATAAATTTTTATTAAAAAATGATTTTAAATGATGGGGGAATTGTTTGATTATTTTATGAAGAAAGGCGTAGCTCACCACTTTTTTGCTAGCGTGATTGTTATATTTAAGATGTTAGGAATGCTTAACCATACGGTTTTTTTTGGCCGGCGAGAGAATTTGTTACGTAATTGATAAGTTTTAAGGGTATAGTTTTTTTACAAAACAAACAAAGATGTAAGAAAAAAAACAACCGAGAAAACTATGTAAAGACAAATAAAATTTAAGCTAAAAAGAATTTTAAAAACTTGTTCACTGCTTAAAGTTAGGCTTCACCACAAATATGGTTTCTAGTATAGCTGCAACTTGCTGTTTGGTCGTGTGAATAATTTCATATAGGTTTTCGGTATTCGGTTTTGACCAGTTCATAGGTTTTTGTTTCCAAAACGTGAAAAATGGTTTCAACTTAATACTTTTACAGATGGTGAGTTATTTTACCACACACAGGCGTTTAAGCTACTAGGAACCATTATCAGGTTTTTCTTGTTTTTTTTTTTTTTTTTGGCTCTCTTCTTTCAGTTCTGGGGAAATATGCCGAGTCTGCAAAGGTTAAGCCACCAATAAAGTAGGCAACTTTAGAAAAAAGGAACCCTCATATTGGTACAACAGAATTTTTAGCAGTTGCAAAGGTTAACTTTTTTTATTTGAAAAAGGAAGGGTTTTGATCGTATTTAAAAATGGGTCTTTAACAGGGGGGGACAGGATAACAATCCGATATATTTACAGTTCGAGTTTGGAGACGTTTCGCATTAATTTTTCTTGAAATTTTTTGCAAAGGGAATCCTCAATAAAAAAATTAGTTAAAATGCAGTTTAGGGTTGGTCTTGGCGGCAGGTTTTAACAGTTGCGATCTTCAGAAGAGAGGCAAGGAAGAATCGTTTTTGTAACAATAGAGTTATCAACGAGTGGAATGCTTTACCAGATTATGTTGCATATTCGACTGAAAACAGAAGAATTCAGAAGAAAAGAAGAATTCAAGAGAAGAAGAGAAATTCAAGAAGAAAAGAAGAACCTCCATAGTTTTTTGCAGCTAGGTAAGTAATTAGTTAACGTTTTGGAATAATCTTGCTGGGGGGCCTCTGGCCAGTTGTGTTTTCCAATTTTTGTATTTGTATTTATAGTAGGGGGGGGGGGGGGGGGGGGGGGTACAAAATAATACCGAATAAAGTTTGATTTCGGCGACATGTTTTTTTTATCATTACTTTGTTGTGATTTTCGTCAAGGAACCCTAATTCCTGAACTGCATTTTTGCCGTCGTGGGCTTGTGTACTCACCCCCATGGGTCCCCTCGGGTGCTTCCTCTCGAGGTACGCCCTGCGGAAGTAGAGGGCGCAGGCGGCCGACACCAGGAAGACCAGTGCCAGGGCACCCGCCGCGCTCGTCAGCAGGGAGGGGTGCCAACTGTCCTCGCTGCCGTCTGCGGGATTTAAAGAGAACGAAAGAAAATACAGGGTGATTATAAAATAACGCTTCCCCTATTCGGAGTGGTCTGCAGCGGGGGGGGGGGGTGGTTTGTTGTTGAGGGTTTTGAATGAATAATCCAAATGCAACAAACATTGAGACACTTACTCATCAAGAAGGGGGAAAAAGAATGGAATATCATTCAAACACAGAATTCTAAAAAAATAATCATAAAAAAGAATAATCATAGAAAACAAACTCGTCTCACCTATTTGACCAGAATCTAAATTAGGAGGCGTCGTCGATTATGGCCAATGACGACCAACACAGCAAATTAATGCCTCGTAATTTAGAACCCTGGTCAAGAGACGAGTTTCTTTTTTTCGAAAAGAATGGAATCATAACAAATAAACTCGTCTTTTGACCAAGGTTCTAATAACGAGGCGGAAAAAAATTCCATAAAGCTACATCAGATTTTAACCCCTTGAATCCCAGTGATGCCATTTGGCATCATCAATTTCAATATTTTTTTCTAAATGTTTATGTCCCGTTATGACATCCCAAACACACATTATTCGATTCTTCACACTCTGTTTCTATTAAGCAATATTTTACATCAATCTCTATAAAAATCAGAACTACTATTTTTTTTATTCAGAAAATGGCTAACAAGCGTTTCACCTGATTTTTGATAAGTTCACTTCAGTTCCTCATATTTAAAACACAATTTAAACTATTTCGGTTAAAATAATTATTAATTTTTTTTTTGATACTATGGTCAGATACCCTAAAATATATAACTCGAAGGGTTTTTTTAGGTAATATATATTTTTTTATTTGGTTATTTAAAAAGCCACAGTTAAAAAATTTCGGCATTGTTTCAAAAACCATATAAAAAATATAAAATAAATTCTTTTTTCGTATGGAATTCTTATATTTGACCTAAAATAAGCTTATTTTGTAAATATCAGATGTTTCTGTAGTTGTAGTAAAGTTTTCGGGGGGACTGACCAAAGCACGCAACTGCGAAAAGTTTTTCAAATAAAAGCATTATCATATTTTTAAAACCAAAAACTCATACTGTCAAATAAAATTCCATAAAAGTATAAAATATTTTAATAAAAACACCACAATTGTGAATAATTAAATTAAAAGTATATCATATTTTATCAAAGGGCTCACTGTAATTTTTTCTTTTATAAAACTGCATCACATTTTGGGATAGCTTTTTTTTTTAAAAACTAATTCCCTTTTTATGTTAATTATCTTAATATGCAATACATGGTAATAGAACATTTTGCGATTGTGATCAAAAATCCGAAAATGAAAGATTTTGTGTTCTGTACTTGTTTTAGAGTGTTTACGTTTAGCCATAATATATAAATAATAAACAAGAATATTTTTATTGATATATAAGAAAACGGCTAAACACGTTCTCTTAGGGGGAATAGTACCGAGAAATCGGCTTCTCAAGCGAAAGGGCTTCTCTCAATGTTAATCCTATGGGGAAAAAATAAAAAGTCTGCCACATTTTCTCCGGCTGTATTGAATATTTTTACAACGGTTTTTTTTATATGATACATGCAGTTGATGTGCCGGTCTCTATCTTTTCACTTTTTTGAAATTGGTGAAAATAATTTTTTGATTATTTAATAAATCATTTTTACAATATGAACTAGGCTCGAAATTTGAAAAACTGAAAAGATAGAGACGTAGAACTTTAAATTTCCTTCGCATAGAAAAAAAAAAGTTCGCAATTATTTGCATTTTTAGGGTTAGAAAAAGTGGCAGCGAAATTATGAAATTTTCAATATCCAGTCTTATCAGGAAGTAGCGCCCCTAGGAGTAGAAATTAAGCTCCTCCCCCTAAAGTTTAGCCTCCTCCCTCTTTTAGTTAAAGATGCTGAAACTGAGGATAAGATAAGGTACGTGTAGTTCAATTTCAAGAGTCTGCGAATTTTAACTTCTGCTCCGTAAGCTAAAGTTTCAATTCATTGTGTGTTTTTGGACGCCGATTTCGAAAATACAAATGGATTTTTTACTATAGCGTCCAGTTTAAAAGCTTTAAAAAAAAAGTGGTTTAAGTTGCATTGATTCATTCTATATTGGATTCTAATTCTTAATTAGTAAAAAATCTTTTTTTAATTTCTTCCAATATGATTTATTCGAAAGAGTTTGAAATATGGCTTTAGGGACTTGAAGTTCAGGAAAAGGCATTACAAAGTGTGAACAATTGCACAAAATTGGACTTTATATATATTTTGTTGAAATATTTAATTTAAGTTAAAATCCGAAAAACATGTGACTTCTTGAAGTTTTTGTTGTATGAATTTACCATTTCTTTCAAAAAGGATTTTTTTGCATAACGTTTTAAAATCTTGTTTTGGCATTAGGTAGCAGTATTGGCGTGTTTCCGTATTTATATTAGTTATAACTTTTTTCAGTTTTTCATTTTGATCTTCCGCGATTTTAATTAACTGATTCGGCTACACTCTCAATGGCGAGGGTCTTGTTGTGTTCTAATATAGTTTAGTTTTAGGTTTGAATGATCGTCGCACTAGAGCTAACACGAGTGCTATTGGCGGACGGTGCGTCGTATTTTAGAACCACAAGTCCCAGGTGACGAGCCAGCACCTGAGTAGGCACCCAACGCAACCGTTGAGGGCGACATCGTACGCAGCGTTAGGACTTTGAAGGATATTTAACGTGCACGATCCCTTACACGGGGTATTATTCGTCGGACATTTTTTGCTGCAAGGCCGTTCATCGGTCGGCAGATACTTTTTTGGCGATGCCCGGACCCGAAACCTGGGACTCTTTGCCGTATGCTAAGCGTGTGCTCGCAATCCGACTGGGCTCCCCACCCCTCTAATATAGTTTAGTAAAGTTAGTTTTGAAATATCTTCGCACCAGAGCTAATATGATGCTATTGGCACGGGCCGTCGTAGTTTACAAACCGCGGGTCAAGTAACGAGTCGACATCAGGGTAATGCACCCAATGCAACTGTTCAAAGGAGCCATCGTACGCAGTGTTGGGACTATAAGAATATTTAGCGTGCATTCCCAATGCAAGGGGTATTATTCATACGGACATTTTTCTTCACACCGGGACGATTTATAGGTCGAGGTGGTTGATTTGGCGATGCCCGGACCGAACCTGGGACCTTTCACATTTAAGGCAAAAAAAAGAATGCCTTAACCGATCTGATCTGTTCTGTCTTCTTTATGTGCATCATTTTCTTATTCTGTAATTTATTAAACCTTTATCGCTGCATACTCGGCATAACCAAATATCCCGTATAAATCCCAACCAGTAGTTGTCCGCGTTCGAAATCCTACGGTTTGGTAAGCGCATGGATGATTTGACTTGTCACAATACAATGTTAGGTTAGGTAAGGTTTTGAATTATCGTCGCACTAGAGCTACCCGAGGGCTATTGGAGAAACGGGCATCGTAATTATTAGGAACCACAGTCAGGTGAACGAGCCATCACTTGAATAGGCACTCCCAACGCAACCGCTTTAAGGGCGACATTCGTACTCAGCGTTCAATACAATGGTAATTGTCTACATGTTGGTCTTAATTTTGTGTAAAAAGATGTCCATCCATCTCCGGACGCTCCTGGTAACCATTCTTCCATAGATATCCATGATCACAACAAACCAGCATTAAACCTTATTAGTTCTTTCAATTAGATTAAATTTTCCCTAACTCCTAGAAGATAGCTAATTATTCGAGGTAAGCATCCTTTCAAATCAGTATTGCCGAATTATTTTCAAAGAAAATTGCAATTTGGTTGTTTTAGATTAGATGAAGTTTCCAGTTTTCATTTTTTTGTCCATCGTCATGATTTTATTTGGTTGTATTCAATTTTACTCTAAATGCTCGATAAAAAAATCGCAGCTATTTAGTAATGGAAATTTATTCTAAAGTGTCTTCCATTTTGAGTTTGAAACAAGCATGAGAGGATTCACTAAGAGAAACCACGTTAATTGGCGCAAATAGTTTATTTGTTGCTGCACAAATTATTACAAGTTTCGGCTCGTCTTCTTCAGAAAAACACTACACAACTATAATAGTGCCTCTTATAAAAAAAAAGATTTTAATTTTTTTCAAAAACTTTCATTTTATGTTAAGGACAGTTTTTCTTTTGCAAAATTGGAAATTTTTTAATCGTTACGTCTCGATCCCTCATGTTGGCATGCCCTTACACATTCCCATCCCCTCTGAGCGTGCCGCTATTCAGGTGTTGGCTCGTCACTTGACTGTGGCTCTAAAATAACGACGCCCGTCGCCTATATAGCCCTCGTGTAGCTCTAGTGCGGACGATATATTCAAACCTAAACCTAACCTGAAGCGTGCCGTAATTTATGTACGTCCCCTTATCGAAAAATTTAATATTTTGCAGCATATTCAATATATTTACTTTCAACTGATCTTTCAATATTACTTTTATGATGTGGTTTTTTAATACTATCAATAACATTTGTTATGAATTTTCAAAAAAGGATACGAATGAAATTTTTAAAAAATACAACTTTTGTTGTGTCAAACATATAATTTGTTTGTTCTGAAAAATAATCGTATGATAATTATATGTAAATATACACGTAATAAAATGTAAGTTTTTTAAAAGAAAATTGTGGTGGAATATTTTTTGAGAAGAAAAAATAAGGCATTAAAAGTGTTCTTTCAGATTCCAAGCACCACACACCAAAAACACCAACAAACCATTTCCATTCACCGATCAAACTGAAACCGATTTCCAAACACCACATAAAATTTCGATTAAGGGGGTATGGGACACTTTCAACTTTTTTTATTATTATATTGCAGATATCAATATATTTTTTTTTACATAAATGTATACTAATTATACTTACACTTTTTTGATAGTCAAAGGTTTTAAATTATTGCATTATTTTATTGTAAAAAAAAAAATAAAATGTGACATAAAAGTGATGTATCTTATTTTTGTTATAAGTCAAAAACTTATTTATTGGCTAAACTAAATATTTAGCATTTTCATAAACAGAAAAATGTATTTAACAAACTGTCTTAACCGATTTTTCTTATTTGAAATAGTTTTTTTTTTTTTAATTATTGAAGTTTTTTTTTTTAATAATTTCACAGGTACACGTTTTTTTTATAAAAACTAATCAACATAAAAAAACAAACTATTTACAACTAATCCCTAAAGACAAATTAAAGATTTATGTTTGAAAAAATGATGAGTGGGAAAATTTTGACATTCTAAGGGCAGTAGATTTTTGAGTTTATATCGCAATTTAAAGTCAAAAAATCATCGAAAACACGATCAAAGGAGAAAAACAGCTTTGAAGTTTATCCCTGTCCATTTACTGAAAGGCGCTCCAAACCGACCGAACAACTAAGGATTCCGGATAACGGGTATTCCTATCTAATATTACGAGGAAGCAATAGAATTATAAACGTGGTTGGCCAACATCAGGTGTCATGACACAAAAAAACTACACATCTCACGTTCTACTGCAGATATAATATAAAATTTTATGTTTTAAATTATTCTAAAATATTTGTGTTAATTTTTATGATAATAATTAATTTTTTTGATGTTTTTTTTTTTGAAGATTTTAGTTGTAGCCAAAAAAAAAAATAAAAGACGTGCCATGCAAGTAGCATATTTCAATAAGGGGTCATAGAGTCTTAAAAAGTGCAAAGAGGGTACTACAAAGGTATAGTTTTGATCTTGTCATGTGAATTTTTTGAACAGTAACTCACATAATACGTATAAAGTTTTTTTTATATGTAGATTCTATAAGATTTATGTTTAATATAAATGCAAAATTTTAAATTTTATGAAACTTTAGTCAAAACTAAAATTAAAATAAGATAATATATGAAACATAAAGCTTGTTTTGAACTGCACATTGTGAATTAGGCTTGCGCGGCAAATTGTGAGGTCAAAATTGAAGAAATAAAATTATCCAGGAAAATGACTTTATGTATTGAGAAACAAATATGTTGCAAACAAAGAGATGATACCTGAAATTCTCAGCTCATAGTTTAATTAGAATGATGTATTTAAAATAACATTTTAAATCAAAATTAAAAAAAATTTTTATTAATTTTTTTAGAAAAGTGTTCTTAAAAATAAAAAAACAAAAGAATGAAAGTTATTTCTAACTGTTAAAATTGAGTGCTGAGAGAGATTTTAGGTATAAGGTCTTTCGTTTTTGCATCATATTGTGTACAAGTAATAAGAATCAATTTTTCCCTGGTAATTTTTTACAATTTTGACCTCACAATTTGCCGCGCAAGCCTAATCACAATTGTGGTTCAAAATAGCTTTTATGCTTAATATCATTTTATATTTTTTTTTAATTTTTTCTTTTTTATTTTTTATTATTGGTTTTGGCAAAAGTTTTCATAAATTTTTAAAATTTGTTTTATATGTAAAATAAATTACTTTTGGTAGAATTACATATTAAAGAAAGGAATTCTACATTATATACTTGTGAGTAGTTTTAAAAATTAACAGATGAAGGATCAAACTATGCTTTGTAGTTCAGGACCTTCTTTTGCACATTTTTAAGAGAGTCTCCTATTGATCCCTTAAAGCATCAAAATAAACCAAGATTATATAAAATAACATTCTTCTCGCAGGTATAGCTGTAAACAAGTTGACCTGCAAACCCAGAGATCCGATGCCAGGATCGAATATAATCCTTCTATAAATCATAATATCAATCAAATATCTACCGTATAGAGAGGGTTTGTGCACATTAAATCCATTGCGGTGCAATGTTTCATAGTCTTGCACAATATTACGAATTGGTTCCCAGTCAGATACAAGCATCGTCTTTCTGACGGCATTTTAAAATTACGAGGCAACGTCGACAAAATTACACAGATAGATATAACACAATGTTTAAATAACTTCTAATATAAATTCTAAAACCGCGTGCAGTCGAACTTCAATTATCCGAAGCATGAATGATTATTCGAATGTCGGAAAAAAAATTGCACCCGACCCACCTGGTAATGTTTGTCTTTGTTGGATGTCATACCTGATAATATTTTTGTACCAACCAGAAAATTACTAGGCATGACATCCAGCAGAGATTACAACAATAGGTAGGGGAGGCACAGGTATAAATGTTTATGGTGTCACATAATAAACTTCTGTACCAACTGTAACTGCTTCCCCTTTTTGTAGTCACCTGTTATTTATGCAAATGATCTTTTTTTTAATGCGTATAGTAATAGGTAGTAAAAAAACCTTGGGGATTTTTGGGGTTTATATTTATCAATCACTTCAAAAATGAAACCTACAAATTTTAAACATAGATTGAAAAAGAAAGTTTAACAAAAGCTTGATAACTCAACTTGCCAAACGATACTTTATAGCTTGGATTTGATTGGCTGGATTACGACCCGAAACTAGAAAGTTACGTTGGTGAGTTTAAGGTGTGTCTCGAGGAGTCGTTAAAAATGTGCAAAGAAGGAACTACAAAGTATAGGTTTGATTCGTTTCATGGTAATTTTTTTATACTACTCAATAATACAAGTATATATTTTTTTTAAATGTAATTCTACAAGTAATTTATTTTATTATAAAACAAATTTTAAAAATTTATGAAACTTTAGCCAAAACTAAAATAATGATATTAAACATAAAGCTATTTTAAAACACATCAAAAACAACAAAAACAATTGTGAATAGGACTTGGCGCGGCAAATTTTGAGGTCAAATTGAAAAAATGGACCAAGAAAATGACTTTATATTGTACAAATATGTACACAAACCTTAGGTACTTATAACCTAAATTCCTCTCTCAGCTCAATTTTAATTAGAAATTATTTAAAAATAAATTTAAAAATCCAAAAAGTTTAAAAATTGTTATTAATTTTTTTTAGAAAAAAGTTCTAAAATAATTTTCTAATTAAAATTGAGCTGAAATTTAGGTATAATCCTAGGTTTTGTACATATTTGTATCAATATAAAGTCCATTTTCTGTGTGTCATTTTTTTCCTCAATTTTGACCTCAAAATTTGGCCGCGCGCCAAGGCCTAATCACAATGTGTTTAAAATAGCTTTATGTGTTAATATCATTTATTTTAGTCTTGGCTAAAGTTTTCATAAATTTTAAAATTTGTTTTATAATAAGAATAAATCTTGAGGAATAACATATAAAAAAATTATACTTCGTATATTGAGTAGTTAAAAAATTACATGAAAGGATCAAAACTATACTTTGTAGTTTTCCTATCTTTGCACATTTTTAAGGACTTTCCCTAGACCCCTTAAAGATCAGCGTAGCTTTTCGTGCGACGTTGTTCAACTTAACCTGCGAAAGTGAGTCATCCCGTCTTCTATAGGGAAAATGGTTGGTTGGAACATGTATTGTCCGGGTTGTGTGCTTGATCAGGGGGGAATACCCACAATCTGATAAAACCAGTCTGTCAAGTAAGACAGACATAGAACAGATTTTTTACTGGCACACAGATAGAGGAGGAATTGCAGACCCAGGGGCGACGGCGGAATTTTGTCGAAGGAGGTGTGAGATAACGTTGACAAGGGAGGAGCTTAGGAAAGGTAGTTTAAAACTGACGCCAATCGAGCTATCTTTGATAGAAGGATTGAAAAATAGATTGAAAACGTCAATCAATGAATAAAGCATTTTGATTGCTATTTCCGAAATTCTCTAACCGCCCTCTATAGCAGTTCCGATATCTTCACAGATGTCGCGCCTCGCCACAATAATAGCCTGCTCGGTATGATCCCGCCTTAAGAGGACTCCCTTGGAATTCCACATCTTGAAAATCGTAAGTTATTCCCTATGGAAAATATTCGCAAGAGTCGCATTACCAGCAACAATTTTATTAAAGGAGACTAGTTTTCTTGTATCATGAAAAGAACGCAAGGACTAAAAGGCTAAAATTATATGTGTTGTGTGAAAATCACGTAATTTAGTATTTTTTAATAATTTTTTTAAAAATATAACTTAATGCTTACTTCCATTTTTTACTAACTTCCCAATAAATTATTTAAAAAATACTAAAATATGTGATTTGCCACAAAACAGATTAATGTAGCCTTTTATGTTCCTTTCGTTCTTTACAATGAAACAGAATAAACTAGTCACCGTTTTATTAAAATTTGTGGCGGTAATTGGAACTTGCGAAGTTTTCCATAGGAATAACATTAACGACTTAAAGATGTGGAATTACAAGGGGAAGTCCTCTTAAGAGAAGACGATAAACCTTCAATATCCCTTTTTCGACCTGTGGTCAGCGTGGCCTGAATAAAATTATGAGCTATATTTTTTGTAGTTTTATCGAAAAAAATGCTTTAAACTGTCATCAATGCCAAGCAAATCATTAAAAACAAAGTTATTTTTTATACAAATAACGAATTTTGCAAGTCAGCTGCTTCGGTATACGATATTTTTTGAAGCCCTTGGGAACATTCTCTTTAAGGGGTCTAAAGGAGTCTTAAAAATGTGCAAAGCAGGAACTACAAAGTAAGTTTATCATCATGTAATTTTTTTTAACTAGCTCAATAAACATAGTATAATTTTTTATATAATTCTACAAGATTTAGTTATTATAAAACAAATTTTAAATTTATGAAACTTTAGCCAAAACCTAAATAAATGATATTAAACAAAAACTATTTAACACATTTTAGATTAGTCATGCGCGGCAACTTATGAGTCAAAATTGAAAAAATACCAAGAAAATGACTTTATATTGTACCAATATGTACAAACTAGGACTTATACCTAAATTCTCAGTCTCAATTTTAATAAAAATTATTTTAAGAAAACTATTTTCTAAAAAATTTAATAAAAATTTTTAAATTTTGATTTTAAATATATTTTAAAATAATTTTAATAAAATTGAGCCTGAAAATTAGTATAATCCCAGTTGTACATAGTTTGTGCAATAAAAGGTCATTTTTTCTTGTGCATTTTTTCAAATTTGACCTCAAAATTGCCGCGCAAGCCCTAATCACAAATGTGTTAAAATAGCTTAATGTTTAATAACATTTATTTTAGTTTTTGGCTAAAGTTTCCTAAATTTAAAATTTGTTTTTATAATAAATAAATCTTGTAGAATTACATATAAAAAAATTATACTTGTATATTGATAGTTAAAAAAAAATTACATGACAGATACAAACTATACTTTTGTAGTTCCTTCTTTGCAAATTTTAAAGACTCCTTAGACCCTTAATACTATACTACGCTCGATCGTGCAAGCCCGGTCGGAAATTGATAAAGATCTGATTAAGCAATAAATATTGAATTTAACGCAGAAATTAATTTTAGTGTAATTGACATCCTATTCATGATTTAAAAATATAAAAAAGGCATTAGATGAATCTGTGACAACAAATCAACAGCATTTGCTTCCAATCGTATATTCCAGTCAAGAATACTCCCGAGCCAATACCAAAATTTTTCAATAACGAATAAAAAACCCATTTTGATTAGCGCCCAAACAACCGCGGCATTTTCCTATGATGCACTTTATTTTCACCTAACGAACTCTCTTTCGCTGATTTCATTAATGTTCTTCGCCGGCACTACTCTTTTTAATCAAAGAGATACGAGGAGGACGCAAATCCTGCCAGCGAAACCAATAACAAAAACCGATTGCCAATTAAGCCATCGATTGAAAAGAATTAAGCCCAAAACAAACGCTTTGGTTGTTATCGTCCCGTGTGAACTATAACTACAGGTGGTTATAAAATTACGGTCGCTACTCGATGTTCTGTAGCTTGAATGAATAACCAAATGTAAAAAACTTTGAGACACTTACTATTCAAGAAGGGGGGGTGGGGGGGAAAAAGAATGGAATCGTTAAAAAACAAACTCGTCTCTTGACCATGGTTATAAATACGAGGGCGTAATTGGATTGTGTTGGCCAATTAGCCATAATTGGCTACTCCTCGTAATTATAGCCTTGGTCTGGAGACAATTTCAGAGTTACAAATCCATTCTTTTCGTAATAAAGAAACTAGTCCTCTTGACTCTCTAAAATTAACGAAGCGTAATTAGCTGTGTTGGCAGTAATTGGCCATAAATTGACGAAGGCCGCGTAATTTAGATTCCTGGTCAAAAGACGAGTTTGTTTTCATAGACTAATCTTTTCTAATGATTATTTTTTTTGGATTCTATCTTTTTTTATGATACCCATTCTTTTTCCCCCCTTCAATGAAAATTAGTGTCTCAAATTTTATGCATTTGATTACTCATCAAGCTACAGACCACTCCAATAGCGAGCGTTATTTTTATAACCACCTCTTATATAGTGCAATTCTGGGATCCTCTAGTTGGCCTCTGTGCGCTAAACAATTAAGGATTCCTCTTTGTGTGTGTGTGTTTGTTTCTTTCTTATTGACGAAGATTAATAAGCGGGTCTTTTGACTTAACAAACACAAACCGAATATATAGTCATCCAACTAACTGCTATATAGGCCAAAAGCATTGATGAAACAAACACTTTATGGCCGTCCAGTGGCCGAGTGTTAAAGGCATCCGCCTCAGGATTCAGCCTTCTCAGGAGTGCGGGGGTTCGAATCCCACCTACTGCCAGTCATCTTATAAATCGATATCTGTAACGGGAAAGAGCCAGAAAATCCAACTCGTGGACGATGGGCCCCGAGTACACTAGGACAGACGCTCGTTAAACTGTGGAGATCCAAAGTCCCGACGGCGTCAGCGTACGATGTCGCTCGAATTTTCGTTGGTGCCCGCCTCAGGTGTCGACCACGTCACTTGACCAGCTTCTTACATTACGAGGCGTTTATTGATGTGTTAAAGCTCCAATGGAGGCAAAAATTAGGCAGCCGAAAAGCGTTTGACAACTACCACTACAACACTTTTATTTGGACCAATATTGCGCTATTTTTTTCAGTGGAGCTACAGTGTTTGTCTACACCGACTGTGATATCTGATCTCAAGATATAAACTGTAATTGCAAGAGTGCGAGAAGGGCGAAGGCATTTTTTTCACATCGAAGGAGGAGAAGGGTTACTGACATCTTGTGTAAGTTTCCCGACAGTCGTACTAACAGCCTACCAACTGCGCAGACAGTCAATGTTTGTTTTTTTAAACAATGCATTTTAAAAGGAATAAAAGAATTTTTTTTCAGCATGAACTGACAATAGTGAGTGGTAGTGTAATCATTTTTCCGGCTGCCTATTTCTGCCTCCATTAGGAGCTTAAACACAGCCAATAACGCCTCTTAATTTGGGAGAACTTGGTCAAGCGACGAGGTCGACACTCTGGAGCGGGAGCACTCACCGGATATTCAGGCGACATCGTTTTGCTGACGCCATCGGGACTTTGGAACTTCCATAGGATTTATTTTTTAAAAAAAAACGAGGCACGTAATGTCCCAGGGTACTCGGGCCGCATCCGTCACGAAGTTGGATGTTGTCTACTCTTATTCCCAGTAAAGAAGATCCGATTTATATGATGAACTGGCAGTAGTTTGGGATTCGAACCCCCGCACCTCCTGATAAGGCTGAATCCTGAGGCGGATGCCTTAACCACTCGGCCACGGACGGGCCATATGAGCGGTTTTGTTTGGGCTTACTAGGGTTGCTTTTGCGACCTTTTTGGCTGCTTCACAAAAGTTTTTCTCTGCCAAGAATCGCCATCCTTCATATCTCTATGGTTTCTATTCCATCTTAATAGAAATTGCGTCTGCCTTATAAAAAAAAAAACCCTTTTCAATCCCTCGTAAAACCGTGGTGTTTATTATTCTTTTCAGAAGCACTTGTTTTTATTACGGAAACTGTGGATATGCAGTCCACGGCTTGGTTTTCGAAAAGGGATTGTACACTCTTAAAAAACTAAACACTCCTAATTGTTAACTCAGTCTGAGTGGAAATTCCACTCCTCCAGACTGGAAAATGCACCATCGTCTCCCTTTTGGAGGATGGATCCTTTGGTGTGTTAAACCCTCCGACTGGATCAACTCCAAACGAGTGATTTTAACTCAGTCTGAGTAAATAGGCATTGCCTTTAACGGTGTCGAAAATGCACTTCTCCCTACTTGGGGAAAGTGGATTTCACTCTTTTGTTTTAAGAGTGTAAAAAATGAAATCTGTGAATTCGTGCCATATTAAAGAGCGTGCCGACCCCGTTCCCCCGTTATACCATTAAAAGCCAATAACTTCACATAACAGTAATTGTTATTGGTTATTACATAATTGGGATTACCTTTTTGTCAGAGATATTTAATGAAAGTTATCTTTAAAATATTTAGTCAAATGGAGCAGCAAAGTTATTAAAAGACTACGGTATGGGCGAATTTTGCTCTCGAGCGAAATCTAACGTTCGTTAACAGAAGCAAGCTTGGTTAAACGAAGACGATGTAAACGATATTAAGCGTGAAATAAGTTGAAGAGCCGGTCGCCAAGTCTCCTAGTAGCCCTAGTAATCCCCCCCCCGAGCCCCCCCCCCCCAACCCTCAACCCTCTTACTTAAGGTAGGCGAATTACCCAAAATATCACCAAAATTCCTACAAATTTTTACTATTGCTTCAATCTTTTTCCCCAAAAATTGGCATACTGAAATTCAAATATAATGAACAATGCTTTTTAGGTATTTGTTTTTAATTTGAATATTAATTTTTTAGTTATTTAAACGGTGTTTTTCTACTAAAAAAAGAGGTTTACGCTAACAAGTCTACCACATTGAATTTTCATCCTATGAACATTTATTATGTGTTAATTTCTTCGTTTTTGAACTGATACATGCAATGACCTTCTAGAGTTACATACAAATTGCAAGAAAAAAAGTTATTAAGAAGAATGTTATAAATTAACCACAAAAAAAAGGATTTTTTCGATTAACTTACACTTGGACATTTTTTTAAAAAAAAACTTGTATACTTACACCAGACTGTGTGTTAGAGGTTCATGGCACAGATATATATTGAAATAGCATCTGTGAAAAATTTCAGGTAAATTAATGTAAAACTTTTTATGCTAGAAGTGTTGGCGTAAACCCCTTTTTTTTAGTTGAAAAACTTCGTTTAAAATAAATCAATTATATTTAAATAAAAAAAATTGCCCAAAAAAGCATTGTTCATTATATTTGAAATCGTTGAGCTAAATTTGGAAAAGATTAAAGTAATAGATTTTTTTTAAAATTTTAGAATTTTGGGTATTCGCTTACCTTAACGTTAGTTTCGATGCAAAACGAATCATTTTAACCTCTTGCAACCTGGCGACCTTGGGGGCATTTTTTAAAACCTCTCCACAAACAGTTAACAAGTTAACTAGTTCCGAAATGGACCCGGTCCGATAGAAGAATATTCAAATATCAGTTTTCAGCCTTTGATTACAGGTATCAGTCATTTATTTCTATTAAAAAATTAAGTTGAACGAGGGTCAATACTATATTAGAGTTCTAAAAAAATATTTTCAATGTTTTCAAACTTAATAAAAAGCTTCTTTAGTAGTTAATTTTAAAAGCATTTTGCATTAAAAACAATGTTAAAATAATATGTTAACTACAAAAAATAAGTATTAAGGCCTTTTGTTTCGCATTTTAGCACAAAAATGTGTATTCTTAGAGTTTGAGGCGTGCCCCTAAGTAACTTATTAAACATAATTTAAATAAAATTTCTTTGCAAAATATGCTTCTTAGCATATATTTGTATGAAAATTATGTTTAGATTAAGAATATATGTGTAGGATATTCACAAAGAAGTTGAGGTGCCCAGTCGGTAAGTGTTCGAGTTGCATGCGGAAGATCCCAGGTTCAGGTCCGGGCATCGCCAAAACAACTGCCGACCTATAAACGTCCGTGCGGCCAAAATGTCCGACGAATAATGCCTCGTGAAGATTGAGTTACGTAATGGGTAGTGTAATCGTTTCCGGTTGCCTATTTCTAGCCTCCGTCAGGAGCATTGAACACAGCCAATAACGTCTCGTAAATTTAGAACCCTGGTCAAGTGACGAGATCGACACCTGAGCGGGCACCCAACGGAAACTTCGAGCGACATCGTACGCTGACGCCGTCGGGACTTTGGACTCCACAGATTTGACGAGCACGTCTGTCCCAGTGTACTCGGGCCCATCCGTCACCAGTTGGATTTTTTCTACTCTTTTCCAATACAGATATCCGATTTATAGATGACTGGTGGGATTCGAACCTGAGAAGGTTTAATTCTGAGGCTCATGCCTTAACCACTCGGCCACGGAGAGGCCATTGAGTTACGTTGGTTGGTTGGTTTGACATATATTTTCAGGCTTGTGTGCTTGGTCGCAAGGACCCGCTTATAAGCCATCGTCAAGTAGGACAACACAAGACGCACACATACACTAATGACAGATGCTGCCATCTGTCGCCACCTCCACAATTTAGACATGTCCCTGAAGGGGAGGAAAATTTTCTCCAGGAACCTGTACCCATGGTGAACTGCGCAATGACCGACCACAGGACTTTCGGACCCAACAGATTTTACGAGCACGTACTCCGCATATACTCGGTAGGTCTTCAGTGGCGACCGGGTCTCGAACTCTCAACCTTCCGATCTCAAGTTCGAGATATTTGACCACTAGGCTCCCTACAGCCTTTTGAGTTACGTTAAATATCCTTTAAGGGGTCTAAGGAGTCTTAAAAAGTGCAAAGAAGGAACTACAAAGCATAGTTTGATCTTTCATGTAATTTTTTAACTACTCAATATACAAGTATAATTTTTTTTATACGTAGTTCTACAAGATTTATTTAATATGAAACAAATTTTAAAATTTATGAAACTTTAACTAAAACTAAAATAAGTGATATTAAACATAAAGCTATTTGAACACATTGTGATTAGGCTTGGCGCGGCAAATTGTGAGGTCAAAATTGAAGACATGACCAAGAAAATGACTTTATATTGTACAAATATGTACAAACAAAGACTTATACCTAAATTCTCAGCTCCAATTTTAATTAGAATTTATTTCAATTAGAATTAATTAGAAATTTTTGAATTTTGATTTAAAAAAATTTTTAAAAATTATTTCTAATTAAAATTTGAGCTGAGAATTTAGGTATAAGTTCTAGTTTGTACATATTTGTACAATATTCATTTCTTCAAGTCATTTTCTTGGTCATGTCTTCAATTTTGGACCTCACAATTTGCCGCGCAAGCCTAATCACAATGTGTTCAAATAGCTTTATGTTTAATATCATTTATTTTAATTTTGGCTAAAGTTTCATAAATTTTGAAAAATTTGCTTCATATTAAATAAATCTTGTAGAATTACATATAAAAAAAATGATACTTGTATATTGAGTAGTTAAAAAATTACATGAAAGATCAAACTATGCTTTGTAGTTCCTTCTTTGCACATTTTTAAGACTCCTTAGACCCCTTAAAGTTCCTAACGCTGAGTAAAGATGTCCTTACTTAATGGTTTGCGTATGATGTGTATTCCGATGTCGTCTCGTCACCTGACTGAGTTTCTAAAATACGATATAGCCATCGTGTAGCTCTAGTGCGACGAATGTTAAACTAACTAAATTACAAAAAATGGTAGTAATTTCCTTCACAGGTAATTTTAAGATTAATTTGAAATTATCGTCGCATTAGAGCTACGCGATGACTACTATTGGCGACGGGCGTCGTATTTAGAAACACAGTCAAGTGACAAGCCGACACCTGAGTTGGCCCCTAACACAACCGTTAAGGGCGACATCGTAAGTAGCGTTAGTATTCTGACGATATCAAACGTGCACTTCCCTCCACACGGGGTATTAAAAAGTCGGACATTTTGGCTGAATGGGCCTTTTTTATAGATAAGCAGTTATTTTGGCGATGCCTGGACCCGAATCTAGGACCTTTAGGCGAATGCCTAACCGACAGGGCTCTCTAGCCCCTCACAGGTAAGAAAAATGCTTTGTATTGTAGATTTTATTGAACGTCAGAAATCACCAAGTCCATGAAAAATGCTACATGCAAACTTTACTGTAGAGTAGCGCCAAATATACAGGTTGGTTATAAAATAACGCTCCCCTATTCGGAGTGGTCTGTAGCTTGAATGAATAATCCAAATGCATCAAAAATTGAGACACTTACTAATCAAGAAGGGGGAAAAGATTTGAATTATAAAAACAAACTCGTCCTCGACCAGGGTTCTAAAATACGAGGCGTACTTGGATGAGTTGGCCGTAATTAGCAATAATTGGCTACTCCTCGTAATTATAACCTTGGTCAAGAGACGAGTTTCTGTGTTATAATTCCATTCTTTTTCGTAAAGAAGAAACTCGTCCTCTTGACCAGGGTTCTAAATTACGGGGCGTAATTAGCTGTGTTGGCAGTAATTGGCCCTAATTGACGACGCCTCGTAATTTAGATTCTGGTCAAAAGACGAGTTTGTTTTTTATGATGATTCTTTTTCATGATTCTTTTTTTAGGATTTTGTCTTTTTTATGATACCATTCTTTTCCCCCCTTCTTGATTAGTAAGTGTCTCAATTTTTGTTGCGTTTGGATTATTCATTTAAGCTACAGACCACTTCGAATAGGGAGCGTTATTTTATAACCACCCTGTATGTCGCCAAGAGCGTTTGTTTAGCTTACGACAAAGCGACCGCTGGCATCATTTGGCGAACCTACCATTACATTGTTTTTTTCACAGCAGCATCAAAATCTCCTTTTTAACTCTATGAGAACAAGACATTCCGCTTTCTCCTGAACAAATTTCAACGAACAAAAGAAATTATATAATCGAAACGAGATTTCTGGATTTCTCAACTAGTGGATTTCTAAAGCCTTTTTTGAGAACTCGGGCATATTTCGCAAGGCCCCATTTAGGGAGTAGAATAGAGTTTAAGCATAAATAACTTAGTTATGAATACCTTTTTGGTTTAGGATTTTGTACCTTGATTCCATTATAAAACACATTTTTATGGGGCGACCTTTAATTATGGCTCAGGGAAAAGTAATTTTTCTTCTAAAAATGCACCTTTTTGAAACAAAGATGAAAGAACTCTTTATTAAGTTTTCCTCGTGAAATTTTAGAGAACTTTCAATGGAAGTTTTTTTAATGTTAACTTAATGAAATGCATGAGAGGTTTTCGTGTAATCGAGTTACAGCGAGCAGAACTTTGTTGAATGTGTTGCGTTAAACTTCGGATTCGGAAAACAGATCTCGGAAAATTGCATGACAAGTCTTGTCATTTCTAATTAAACAATCATAGGATTTGTGTAAAGTGTATATGACAGTTTATTTTTCATTAAAAAAATAACAAGTAATTGAAAAGCTGATTTCGTTTCGTTGTATTGATAAAAACAGGGTTTGACAGTGAGTAATTTCGAACTTCAAGAGCAATTTTTTTTCTCAGGCTTTATCGGGGGCTGGGGAGCCCAGTCGGTTAGCCACTCGCCTAGCGTGCGAAAGGTCCCAGGTTCGGGTCCGGGCATCGCCAAAAATAACTGCCCGACATATAAACGGGCCCGTACAGCCAAAATGTCCGACGAATGTCCCGTGTAAGGGAGTGCACGTTAAATATCCTTCAAAGTCCTAACGCTGCGTACGATGTCGCCCTTAACGGTAGCGTTGGGTGCCTATTCGTTGGCTCGTCACTTGACTGTGGTTCTAAAATACGACGCCCGTCGCCAATTATGGCCAATTACGGCCAACATAGCCAATTACGCCTCGTAATTTAGAACCCTGGTGAAGAGACGAGTTGCTTTTTTATGATTCCACTCTTTTTTTTCCCCCTTTTCTTGATTAGTAAGTGTCTCGAATTTCGTTGCATTCGGATAGTTCATTCAAGCTACAGACCTCGTAACCGAATAAGGAGCGTTATTTTATAACAACACCCGGTACTATTGGATAAGCCGCATGCTCAAATTTTAAAGGGGTCTGGGGAGCCCAGTCGGTTATGCATTCGCCTTGCATGCGGAAGGCCCCAGAATCGGGTCCGGACAGCACCAAAATACTGCCGATCTATAAACGGCCCTTGCAGCCAAAAATGTCCGACGAATAATACCCCGCATAGGAGAGTGCACGTTAAATATGCTCCTGAGTCCCAACACTGTGCACTATCGCCCTTAACTGTTGCGTTGGGTGCCTACTCAGGTGTAGGGCCCGTGTAGCTCCAGTGCGACGGTAATTCAAACTATAACTTAACCTATTCAGGTGTTGGCTCGTCACTTGACGTGTGGTTCTAAATTATGACTCCCATCGCCAATAGCCGTGGTTTAGTTCTAGTGTGACGATAATTCAAACCTACCTATACCTACCTAAAATTTAAAGTCCCTTGGTTAGAAATAAGAAAACATGTAGAGTTAGTGCAAAAACTCTCCTTCCACCATCACCAAGTAACTATAATAACATTTATCATTGACATATCATTCGATGTATTGCGGGTATGCAAATACACGGCGCTGTAAATTTTAAGGACATGCAAATACTTGGCGATCGTTAAATACTATTGGCTGAGCTGCAGGCTGATAGTTTGAAAGCACAGCATAAATTGCAAGCCGTGGCAGAGCCGTGTCAAAGGACGGCTTCAGTTCGGAATTCTGTCGTTTGTTGATCGTCTCTGCATTTGGATTTCTGTGTTAGCTGATCGTCTCTTCAGTTGGAATTCTGTGTTAGCTGATCGTCTCTTCAGTTGGAATTCTGTGTTAGCTGATCGTCTCTTCAGTTGGAATTCTGTCTTTAGCTGATCGTCGCTTCAGTTGGAAATATGTCTTCGATTATTGTGAAGAAATGGATCATCCGTTTTCGTGCATCGGACGTAAGAAATTTGCTTTTCTTGTAATTGTTATTAGGAGTTTAATTTGGCCTTCAGTTAATATAAGTGTTTTTAGTAAACTGAATTTTAAGGTTAATTCGTAGCACTAAAATTAAAAATTTCAATTCCGTGCAATAATTTGTTACTATGCAGATGAAATGTGACTGCTTTCTAAATGTTCGCTACATGTCTTCGATAAACTTATGATTGTAATTTTCATTTGTAAGTGCAGTTAAACTGGAAATTTCATTTGCTGATTGTAATTTCTTGAATGATCTACACTTAGAGTCGCTCGTCACTTGACTGTGTTTCTAAATTTATGCGATCAGTTTGCCAATAGCCTTAGTGTAGTATCAGTTGCCGTAGGTCCTAGTGTGCAGCGGCTCGGAGGCTGAGAAGTATTACGCGTTAGCCTCATAAGCTCAAGTTTACGGGGCCTGACTGGGTCTTCCAAAACTTCTAGATGGGAATACCCGGGTCGTATGATTATATGCCCTGTAAAGGATCCCTTGTGTACCCGTTTGGCATGGGTTCCCTTGCAAAAAGAGTACACTTGAATATCCTTCAAGTCCTAACACTGCGTACGATGTCGCCCTTAACGGTGGCGTTGGGTGCCTATTCAGTGTCGGATCGTCACTTGACCATAGTTCTGAAATACGACACCCGTCGCCAGTAGCCCTCGTTAGCTCTAGAGCGACGATAATTCAAACCTAACCCTCGCAAAATGAAATCTCGGCCTACTTCAACATTCACAGAGCTCGGATTCATTGTCATACGTGCATCAGAATTGGTAGCGAGAGTCTCCTAGATTCTACCACAAAAAATGGCTCTTTTCTGAGCAATGCCTTTGTCTGCAAATGCTTAGCCGCCAAAAAAGCTTTCTCCGTTTGGGAAAGAAAGTTCTAGTGTGACGATAGCTTACACTCTTAGAAATAACACTTCATTTTTGACGATTTATGAATCCTCAAGTCTCGTTTCGTTAATTTTGAGGATTGTTTCGTCAAACTATCAAGTGACTTTTAAAGTAAACGCGAATCCTCACTTTTACGATCGTTATTTTGGCGATTCTGTATCTTGATTTTGAGGAAACTGAATCTTATTGTTGTACTCGCATGCTAAAAAATGACGAAATATTTCTTTAGATTAGACTACATTCAAATCCTTATAAAAAATGACGATTCAAATTTCCTCACTTTGAGAAAACGAAAACTCGGGGCATTTGCCAGTAACGGAATCGTCAGAATTAAGGAAAATTTCGTCGTTTTTGAGCATTCATTTTTTAGAGTGTAACCTGACTGACCTTTTGCTTATTTTTCTAGGATATTCCAATTTTGAGGTCTGAATGTTTGCCATGTTTGAAGACGAAGCGAAAATGGATTGGATAAAGGCGAAGACTGCCACTTTTAGTTGGTAAGTGATATTTTTAACCACTTCTTTACGGCCCAAGGGATGGGCCTATTGGTCCATCCCAGGACCGAATGGTTGGCAAGGCGAGCCCATATGGGCTTGCCTTGTCAACCATTCGGTCTGCCTTCACATTTCGGTAGAGTAGTACTTGACTATGTCGTGCGCTATAAGTTTTAATATGAATTGAAGAGCTTATTGGAAGAACGTGCCAAGTGACATTTTTGAAAAAAAAAAATGGACGTTTATGTGTCAATGAACACATTAGCTTTTTTAACGATAACGACTTTCTCTTTTTTTCATAAACTTAAAGTTGATTATATTTTTGCGCTTTACAAGTTGTTTTCAGCAGATCAGATTGCAAACTAAAATTCAAAGCGCATTTTCTAGTTTTCACCTATTGTTACTTGGCACGTTCTTTCCACTAAGCTCTTCCATTGTTGGTGTTTTAAATTTTATGTGCTTTTTGGGTTGAGGAGATTAATGGAAGGACGTGTTAAGTGATTATTTTTATAAAATTGCGTTTCTATTGTCGATTAACAAGTTATATCCTCAAAAAAAGCAACGTTCATCTCTTTCATAAACCATAACTACATAATTTTTTTTAAACCTTTTTTTGTAAATGCAGTTTTTGACGGATCCTAGTGCAACCTTTAAGACTTCAAAGCTTTTACCTTTTTGTCACTTGGCACGTTCTTTCACCAAGCTCTTTTACTGTATGGATTAAAGTTTAATGGAAATTGCTAGATGTCTAATATTCTTCAGCATTTCGATTCGGCGTATTTACGCTTAACCGAGATTTTAGGTTAACGTGGTATGCCAAGCAACTTTTAGACTTGTAGTATTTATTTTTTCTAGTTTTTTTTAAAAGCTTTTCTGTGATTGGCAAATTACTTGGGTAGTGTATTCTATCTATGATGGGTTTATGGCAACTGATTTGGGGTACTGTATTACGCCAGTTTTAGTTCCTGCTGCGGATAAAAAATTTTGATTTGCAATTGTGAAATGATAAATAAGCATGCTTTCGTCGGTGACTTAAGTTTGCGTCAGAATGATTAAATTAGTATTTTAAAGTTCATCGGCAAGTTCGAAATAAAGTCTAATATATTACAGTTGGTTTGCCCAAACTTTAGTTTTCGGTGTCGATATCTTTCAATCATCTGAAATCGGTTTTAATTTTGACTGGCTCGTTTACAGCAGTTTCCTTATGCTATCTGGATTCTATCCCCGGATCTGTGCTGCGAAGCACAACCAATAATCCACTGGGCCTCTATTGTAGCGTATCATAGTTTAATTCGTGTCCAGAGTCGCTATCTACACACCTGGCCCCTGGGGTGACTTTAATTTAACATGCCAACTACCTGGTTTTAATTCTAGAATGACAACTTTTTCGTGTGCCAAGTGTTAATTGTTTTCCTCCATGGCAATTTGTGCATTATACACGGAATTTCAGAAAGTAGGTAAGAACTAGTATTGCCGGGGTAAATCCACTGAGTTGGTACGTCTGAAACTAGTATATTACAGGGTGGCGCAAAATAAGTGACCTTGTCATTGTGTTAAGAATAAGATGTAATTGTTGCCAAGTCGAAAACCCATTTCAAAAACCGTGGTTTGAGTGAAGCTTTTGATCGCCTCAATATTAAGCATACACTGTAAAAAAATACTTTCATTTTTGACGATTCATGAATCCTCAAGCCTCATTTCGTTAATTTTGAGTATTGCTTCGTCAAACTATCACGTAACTTTTGAGTAAACGCGAATCCTCACTTTTACGATCATGATTTGACGATTCTGTTATCTTGATTTTGAGGAAACTGGATCTCATTGTTGTACTCGCATGCTCAAAAATGACGAAATATTTCTTTAGATTAGACGACATTCGAATCCTCATAAAAATGACGATTCAAATTTCCTCACTTTGAGGAAACGAAAACTCGAATCATATTGCCAGTAATGGAATCGTGAAAATTTCGTCATTTTTGAGCATTCATTTTTGAGAGTGAAAACGGACGCTTGGCGAAATAGTTGCCGACAACTACGCTATGGTTTGACAATCTAGTTGGAATGCAATATAAACTGAAGGTTGATCATCTATACAAAGAGCTCCCAAAAGTGATTATTTTGGCCGTTATTTATCCTTACGAATAGGATGTTTTGCTAATACAAAGCATCCCAAATTTCGGATAATTAAAATTTTAGATAATTAGAGTTCTACTGTAAATTTATTTACTAAAATAGATTCATGTATTTTGTATGCATAATGCTTTAATTCTAATTTCTTTTCAGTATTTCAATCCTTTAATGGTTTTGTTGGCGATCCAGGGACTCTCTATATGCTTGGTTACACGAGTTGATTCGAATCATGGCAGCTCGCAGGACTTGTAACTGTTTTGGTAATAGCGCTGGACAGCAGCTATAAAATTGTTATTTTCATTGCTAATTTCAAATAAATTTGTTATTCAATAAAATTCATGTATATAGACAGCTGTGGTAATTTTGTTTTCGTAAAATCTAGTGCATTTTTAAAATTGGTGAATTTAGGGCCCTTAATTTTTTCGAGACTACTGAAAATTTTAAAACAATTGAACTAGATATTATTTTAATAGCACGACTTTTAAAAGTTGCTAACTTAATATTATAGATTAGATATGAACAAGGCCCGATTTTAAAAAAAGAGTAAGCTTCGCCTGTCAAATTGCCCAAGGTTTAAAGGTACCTTTTGAACTATTGCGGTATCCGATCACCAATTTTCAGCAAAAATCGACTACAGATAAAACGTTTGGTTTTTTGCCCAATAATATAAAAAACATTCAGCTTTTTAAATATGTTTCCTTCTAGTTTTTAATAGAACCGAAGTTATAGCACTTTAAAGCTTTTTTTTTTTGCTTGTTTTTGCATTTTTTGTAAAAAACGCAGCATTACGCAAAAGCGTAAAGACTGAAGTTTCTTTACCAATTGCTTCCAAATTTTTAAAAGTAATTTTGTAACAGTAATGAAAAAGGTTTTGAACTAGAATCGTGCAAAACTATTGAGAATTGGATATTTTAAAACTCCTATTTATATGCTTGTTTCTATGTGTTTTCGATATAATGCTACAAACTTTTGCCTATTAAAAAAATTTGGGAACTGATATATTAATGATTTTAGTTCATGACCTACATTAATGTTTAAATTTAAATAAGCTTAACCAACGATGGAAAAAATTAAAAATTTGTAAAGATATCATGTTTTGCTCAAGCGGGATTTTTGAACCATATTTTACTATAATTCTTAACAAATCCTGAATTTTTGTTCTTAAAAACTAGTTTCATATTCATAACTAATAAAATCCCCAAACTTCATGGTTGGAATAGATTCTTCAGAAAATTGCGGTGAAAGTTGATCGTCCACCTTAAGTTATGATTAGGATTCCTTAGTTTATCTAAATCTTAAATGTACTTATTCCAAAATATTAAGCGAAATTGATGGAAATTAGCAAGTCAAAATAAACCGGAGACGTGTGTGCTCAATAGAGCACATATTATCATGAACTCGCATAATTAGAAGATCAATGCATTCGGAAAGGAACATGAGAAAATGTTGGTTTGAAGAAAGTGAAACTGACATATTTTGAACTATAAAGGGTGGTTAATAAAATAACTCACGCTATTCGGAGTGGTCCGTAGCTTTAAAAGAATAATCCAAATGCACAAAACTTTGAGTCACTTACTAAATCAAGAAGGGGGAAAGACTGGAATCATAAAAAACATACTCGTCACTTGACCAGGGTTCTAAATTACGAGGCGTAATTGGATGTGTTTGCCGTAATTAGCCATAATTGGCTTCGCCTCGTAATTTAGAACCCTGGTCAAGGGACAAGTTTGTGTTTTATTATTATCCTTTTTTATGATTATTATTTTAGATTTTATCTTGATTAGTAAGTGTCTCAAGGTTTGTTGCAATTGGATTATTCATTAAAGCTACACACCACTCCGAATAGCGAGCGTTATTTTATAACCACACTGTAATTTAAGGCGATAATATATAAATATAACCAATGATATTCTGGGGAGCAGAATGAGTTTAGATTAGCTCGAGTACACTTTTTTATAGCTTTAAGTCAAATTATTGAAGTTATATTAGAAACAATACGGGCCTCTGGCATTTTGAAGGAGCCGTAGTGCGACGATAATTCAAACAAAACCTATTTTGGGTCACTTGGCGACAGCTTTAGGGAGAATATGTGCCAGTGTTGGCATGAATTCGCCGATCACAATAGACACTTGACTTAAACAGTTTGCATTGTCAGTCAAAATTGCTCGCCATGGGTAGTATTCCAAGAAAGTTTTAAAGATTGTTCTTGCGATTCAATTTTTTTTAAAAGTACGTTTCCGAAACTTCATTATATAAAGAACCTCCTAAAGCAATAACACATCAATTTTCTGTTTGGAAATTTGTTGAAAAAGTTGGTTTAAAATGTCTATTTTAACAGATCAAGTATAGGATTGGCGTGTTCAAAGTTAGGTTGCTCTTACAGGGTTGCTGTATTTCACCGACCCTATTGAAGGAGCGTTTCTATGCTCCTTCCAGAGTTTCGGTTTAGTTTAGTGCTCATAACTTACAGACATCGAGGTATCCCAAGGTGCACCGCTCTAGCCTGCTTCATTTGTGCGATACACTCTTAAAACAAAAGAGTGAATTCCACTCCAGTTGGAGAAGTGCATTTTCGACACTGGAAAGGAATGAATATTAACTCGGACTGAGTTAAAATCACTCGTTTGGAGTGATCCTGTCGGAGGTTTAACTCACAAAGGATCCACTCCAAAAGGAGAAGTGCATTTTCCAGACTGGAGGAGTGAAAATTAATCATACTGAGTTAAAATCGCTCGTTCGTTTTAAAAGTGTACTGCGCATTGGATATCTCTTAATGTTTTTAGTGGAGAATTATATAAAACTTAGATGCCACAGAAATGCTTCATTTATGTATGTGAATCGTTAAGATTTTGTCAATCCATATTTTGCGATGCTTATATTTAGTTTGAATCGAAATAGAATTTCGCGTGGAATATTTAATCTCCAATCTAATAGTTACGCTCTACAGATGACTTAATCTACCGAAGCCACTTTTCAATATTTTGGTTTGATAATATATTTTGTATATCAGTTATTATACGAATTATTTTAAAAGCGAGTCTTGGGGGAAAGTTTACTGAAATAAATTTGAGTTTATTGGAATAAATGGCCAAGCAATCGTAAGATATTTCTGTTTGCTCATATAATTTACTATTTCGGCAAATAGTGTTTTAGTTTCAATTGCAGTTGTTATATTGATACAGTCTTCTGATAGGGATACGCAACTTGGTTGATATGTTATCAAGTTTTTACTTTATGAGATTAAAATTAAAAATTTTTACTAAAAAAATTAGTTTCAATAGGCAATTCCATGAAAATTTCAACTTTTTGAAATGTCATTTAAAAAAAAATATTTACTAATAAGTTTAAAAATACATTCCAAGCTTTCAAATTATGGTTTAAGGTAGGCGAATACCCAAAATTCTAAAATTTTTACTACTGCTTTAATCTTTTGCAAATTTGGCATACTGATTTCAAATATAATGAATATTACTATTTAGGCATTTTTTAAAAATTTAAATATAATTTATTTATTTTAAACGGTGTTTTTCTACTAAAAAAGGAGGTTTACGCTAATAAGTCTACCACATTGAATTTTCATCCTATAAACATTAATTATGTGTTAAATTCTTCGTTTTGAACTGATGCATGCAATGACCCTCTAGAGTTGCATACAAATTACAAGAAAAGAAGTTATTAAGAAAAATGTTATAAATTAACCACAAAAAAAGGATTTTTTTCGATTAACTTACACTTGAACATTTAAAAAAAAACTTACATATTTACACCGGATGTTAGAGGTTCATGGCACAGATATATATTGAAATAGCATCTGTAAAAAATTTCAGGTAAATTAATGTATAACTCTTTATGCTAGAAGTGTTGGCGCAACCCCCTTTTTTTACGGGAAAAACACCGTTTAAAATAAATCAATTATATATAAATAAAAAAATTGCCTAAAACGCATTGCTCATTATATTTGAAATCACTATGCCAAATTTGGAAAAGATTAAAGTAATAGTAAAAATTTTAGAATTTTGGGTATTCGCCTACCTTAAGAAAGCAGGGCGATAAAAGGACACATTTCCCCAAAAAGAAAAACGATGCCGTGGGGCTGTGAGGCGCCCTGTGGTCAGAGTAGCGATCAGCATGATTGGTCCGTTAGTTGAAAACTCTTGTAAGGTAATATTTACATACAAAATGATCGGAATACAATTTAACCAAAATACACTTTTCATTCTGATAGAATTGCCAAATTTTCTCAAATAATGTTCAAATCTGTTAGATCTTAAACGAAATTAATGTTTAAAAACCGGTTTTCTGTATGGAATCATAAATAATTTATGGAGCTCTTTACATCCGTGGAATAATCATCTCCATAACATATTTCTATTTACCCAACTTAGGTTGGCACGGAGTGTAACGTCTCGCTCAGATCTATTTTTGAAATTCAGTTTTCTTTTGCTTTTCGAAAGTTAAGTTAGGTTTTGGCTTTTAAAAAAATTAATCAAAAGTTCATATCTTCTGAATTCCCCATTTATGTCCACCTGTATCTAAAGTAACATTGCAATACAATTAGAATAAGTGTAATTCATGTAGTTGAAGCTGATAAAATTTTCGTATTGAACCCATTCCTTTTGCCTCAAACAAAGCCATCGTAAATGAACTTTAATCTTTTGAACTCTAGCAATCCATTTGAATTTTAATATCTTCTTTTAAGAAGACTCTCTTTGGAATACCACATCTTGAAAATCGTAATGTTTATTCCTATGGAAAACATTCGCAAGTCAATTACCGTGACAATTTTATTAAAAGGTTATTAGTTTCTTGTATCACTGTAAAGAACGAAAGGAACTATAAGGATAAAACTAATTTGTTTCGTGAAAATCACATATTTAGTATTTTTAATATTTTTTTAAAATTAGAACCTAATGCTTACTCCATTTTTTACTAACTTCAAAAAATTATTAAAAATACTAAACATGTGATTTTCACAAAACAAATTAGTTTTATACTTTTAGTTCCTTTCGTTCTTTACAGTGATACAGGAAACTAGTAACCTTTTAATAAAATTGTGGCGGTAATTGACTTGCGAAAGTTTTCCATATTAATAACATTACGATTTTCAAGATGTGGAATTCCAAAGAGAGTCCTCTTAAGGGGGAATGGGCGTGCAGAACCGGGGTCTCCAAACTCAAAGTGCCTCAATGTTAATCCAATGGGGAAAAAAACTATTTTCTTTGCCACATTTCTCCGGCTGTATTGAATATTTTTACAAGCGGATTTTTTTATGTGATAAATGTAGCTGACTTACAGGTCCCGACAATCACACTTTTTGAAATTAGTACGAATATTTTTTTTAATATTCAATAAATTGTTTTACACAAAATATTCGAAGCAATTTCAAAAAGTGGGAAGATAGAGACCTGTAAGTCAGCTACATTTATCACATAAAAAAATCCGCTTGTAAAAATATTCAATACAGCCGGAGAAATGTGGCAAAGAAAATTGTTTTTTCCCCTTGGATTAACATTGAGGCACTTGAGTTTGGAGACCCCCGGTTCTGCACGCCCATTCCCCCTTAACGTAGCAGTCTTAAAAGACCCACAAGTGAGTTAAATGGGTCTTAATTGCCTCCATAATGATTGCCCATTACTTGCTGTACCACGTTTTTGAGCTGTTAGCCATTTAGCGTTGCTCCAACGCGATCAGGGATGAAATAAATTTGATGAGACGTATGGCGATCATGATTATTGTACAGTGGTGGCCGAAAGTGTGGACACTTTTTGAAAGTTTATTTTTCAACTTTGTGTGGTTACAGAATATATTAATTGTATATCAAGTTAAACAATTGTATATCATCACATTAAAAGTAATTTAATCTTTATGAGGAGCACTGTGTGCAGATCGCAGAAGCCGTCTATGAGACCTTTGGTCCCATATAATCTATATCCATGGACACAACATCATCAAAGTAATTTCATGTAGAAATAAAAATAAATACATCATTACAATATCTGTATTACGAATAACTTATGCAACTAATAGTATTATCTGTTTTAGTTTTGCAAGTCATTGAACCACCAACTTGTATTGTAATTTCAGCATAAGAGAAACCATTGTTTGTGCTTGTTTGTTCAACTAAAATGAGCATAACTTTATTTGTAATACAGATACTTTAATTCTGTTTTTTTAATGAAATTCTACATTAAATTACCTTCAACTTAATATTTAAATGTTTGCGTTTAAACGAAATTTAATAGTTGCACAAGCACACAGGTAATAGTTGAAACACATGAAACTTTCGAAAAGTTTCCACACTTTTGGCCACCACGTTATCCATTGTTTGTTATCCATTAAGTGTTGTTGTTATCCATTGTTTTATATTATCGAAATCGTTGCGATTATTGGGATGGCAGAAATTGTTTGGAAATACCGTTTTTCTAACTTTTGTGTGAAAGGATGTTTCTTTAACAATTTCAGTCCCAAAAATTTACTACACAGCAGAAACATCCGATATTCACAAAATAAGCTTATTTAGGGCAAAAATAAGAGTTCCATAAGAAAAAAAAATCATTTAAATTTTTTTACATGGTTTTTGAAATAATGCCAAAATTTTTTAACTGTAGAAAACAAAAAAATAAAAAAAAATACATATAATACCTAAAAACAATTGGAGTTATATATTTTAAGGTATCTGACCACATTATTAAAAAAAATTGTAATTATTTTTACCGGAAATAGTTTAAATTGAGTTTTAAACATGTGGAACTGAAGTGAACTTTTCAAAAATCAGGTGAATTGCTTGTTTGCCATTTTCTAAATAAAAAAATAGTAGTTCTGACTTCTATTGAGATTAATGTAAAATAATTTCTAATAGAACAAAGTGTGAAGAATCGAATGATGCGTGTTTGGATATCATAACGGGCCATAAACATTTTGAAAAAAATATTGAAAGTGATGATGCCAAATGGCATCACTGGGACTGAAAGGGTTAATATATCAAACATAATTTTTACTATCTCATTTTGGGTCCCTGGCATTGCCCGAATAACTGCTGACCTGTAAACGGTATGGTCTTTAAAAATGCGTTGGGTGCCTAATTAGGTATGGCGCGTCGCTTGATTGTAGCCCTAAATTACGACGACTGTAAATTAGCGTTAATTAACTTAGTGCAGCATGAGAGCGATGACAGTTCAACTCATCTCTATTAATATGTTGGTGGCCAAAAGTGTGAACACTTTTTGAAAGTTTCATGTGTTTCAACTGTTACCTGTGCTCTCGCACCTATCAAATTTCGCTCAAATACAAACATTTTAATATTAAGTTGAAGGTAATTTAATGTAGAATTTCATTAAAAAAGCAGAATTAAAATATCTGTATTACAAATAAAGTTATGATAATTTTAGTTGAACAAACAAGCACAATCGATGGATTCTCTTATGCTGAAATTGCAATACGAGTTGGTGGTTCAATGACTTTCCAAAGACAGATCATACTATCAGTTGCATAACTTATTCGTAATACAGATATTGTAATACTGTATTTATTTTTAATTCTACATGAAATAACTTTGATGATGATGATGTTGTGTCCATGGATATATATTGTATGGACCAAAGGTCTCATAGACAGCTTCAGAGATCTGCACACAGTGGTACTCATAAAGATTAAATTACTTTTAATTTGATATACAATTGTTTAATTTGATATACAATTGTTTAATTTGATATACAATTGTTTAATTTGATATACAATTGTTTAATTTGATATACAATTAATATATTTTGTAATCACACAAATTTGAAAAATATGAAACTTTCAAAAAGTGTCCACACTTTTGGCAACCACGTATGTTGGTGTTGTAGCTTAGTAAAATTACTATTTTTCTCACTAAAATAACTGAAATTCTTATTGAGCAAGCTAAATAGATTTTTATTAAGCAAAATATTTTTTGTTGACTGTATAATTACATCGGTCTTCAAAAATAAGCTTCAATTAGTTGTTTGTCAGAGATGAGATTTGCTATTGTTTGAAACATAGTGTTTTTTGTTTTTGTTTTTTGAATGCAAGTTTCTTTCTTTTGAGTGTACAGGAGGTCTATGACTCAATTCCCCTTCCTTTCGTTCTCCTACGTAATAATTTTTTGAGCTACACTGCACTGTGCCATCCTAACTTGGGTAAAAACAAATAGTGAAAAGGCAGGGGGAAAAGCGTGATTGGTCCGTTAGTTGGAAACTCTTGTAAGGTAATATCTGCATACAAGATGATCTGAATACAATTTTACCGAAATACACTTTTCATTCTCCTAAAATTGCCCAAATTTTCTCAAATAATATTGAAATCTGAAAGACCTTAAGCGAAATTAATGTTATAAACATGTTTTCTGGATGGATTCACAAGTAATTTATGGAACTTGTTACATGCTCTGAAGGTTAATATCCAATTTATATTTACCCAACTTAGGTTGGCAAGAAACTTTAGCCTTTTCGATGTTCTAACACGATCGGGATAAAATTATTGTGATGGTTCATACTGATTTATAAGGATCGTAAGAGATGTTACGATTGGTGCCTTGTTCTTCTAGTGTGTTGTGGTATTCAATCAAAAAAGGCCATTCAAGGAACCACTAATAAATGAGATGCCTTTAACCCTCTAATGCATACCGTTGCCATTTGGCAACAAGTAACATAATCCACTTTCTTCTTTTAAAGTAGGACTCCCTCTTCACAAATTTGTGTTTTTTCATCTATTACATTCTATTTTGAAGTTTTAGTTACCACTGTCATCTATGAGGATTATTAGTAAAATTGTATTCAAAATTAAAGAGTGAGGTTATTAAATGTTGTGAAAATACGTTTTTGGCACTATTCAAAGATTCAAAGTAAAATAATATTAGTACTAAATACAAATAAATTGTTTTGAAAAATTAATTATAGTTAAAGAGGGTTATTTTGAAATATATTTAGTAGTTTTCTAGCCATTGTTATCAAATTAGAATTTTTAGATGTTTTTTGTCATATGGAAAAAAATTTAAAATTTAAATTATTTAAATCTAATGCAGTTAAATTTTTTTCAGTATTTTTCCCATTATGTATGAGTATTAAAGATACATATATATTTTTTAGGATGAAAAAAATTCATGCATTAGAGGGTAAATGAAATTTGGAAAAAAACCACAAGAAAAAGTGTTTTACATATAAAGGTGTTGCGTTTGTTAGGGTGTTAAGTTTAACTAGTGAAAAGGAGGGGAAGTGCTTTTTGAGAAACTATGAATTACTTTTTACATAAGTAAAAAGGAAACAAATTGATAAATTACTTTTACAAGTAAAGTGGGTTATGTTTAATATTTGAGAAACATTAAAACTTCAACTGCGTTAGTTTTTGTAGCCGCGTAACGTGACGTAGGAATAGCATTATCGATGCATTAGTTCAAGATGCATTAACGCATCTTTCATAGCGAAAGTGTTAAAAATGTACTTACCTCTTGATAAACTAGATGCATTTACTTCGACATTTTTCGTTTTGCAAGCTGTAAAAAATAAGCAATTCAGTCAAATTAAAAGAAATGCACATACAAGAAAACTATATAAACCTATTTCCAATTTTTTGTATATCATATCTTTTTTTATGTAAGAATACTAGATATAAGAATATCAGTAAGATTATAAGTTGCATCAGCAATACAAAAATACATAATGCATTATGTAATGTTTAAAACAAGCATTTTTAAAAATTGATATATTCCAAAGCTTTTCTCCAATACTTTGCCCATTTTAAAATATTAACTAATCGAATCCCATTGTTTCGGAAAACAGCTTTAAAACCAATTCTACCTCGTCGCCTCAGGTTAAACTAACCCAACAACACTTTTAAAAATATCAAAACTGAGAGAAACTCGAAACCACTTTGGAAAAAAACCAAAATAAACCAAACTCGTAACTTCGGGGTTTTATCGTAAGTTCCTTATTAGAGGAACACACAACTTACTGTTAACTGTGTTGGGATGATTAAGTTTTAACAAGATTTTATTCTTCTATTTTGTAAAATTATGTAAACATTTTTCTTAAGGTAGAGCCTTATAGAGATAATGATTATTTATCGTGGGTTCCATATAAAAATGTTTTATTCTAACTAGAAATCCAAGTAACTAATACATTTTTAAAAAGTTTTTTTTCTTTTACTTTACATGGTAATTACAAAATTTGAAGGTGCTGGGGTGCCCGGTCGGTTAGGCATTCGCCCTGCATGCGGAAGGTCACAGGTGCGGGTCCGGACATCGCCCAAATATCTGCTGACCTATAAACGGCCTGTGCTGCCAAAATTGTCATTGACTGTGGTTCTAAATACGACGCCCGTCCCCATGACTTATATTAATGTTTGTTAAGCATATTTAAATTTGAACAATGGAGAAAAAAAAATAAAGATTTGTAAAGATATCATGTTTTGCGTAAACGTGATTTTTGAAGCATATTTTACTATAATTTTCCACAAATATTGAATTTTTTTTATGATTTACTTTCTTAAAACTATTTTTATATTCATAACTAATAATAAAACCGCTCAACGTCATGGTTGGAATAGATTTTTCAGAAACTTGCTGTCAAAAGTGACCGGCCACCTTATTGATAAATAAATCAAATTCTAATATCAGTAGCAACTTCCTCAAACCAAACCCCAACCCCTCTGTTATTATATACACCGTAGCCCCCGGGCCGTCGCATTGTTCCCCTTTTGTGAGTGGGGCGTCGAGAGTGGCCTAATGAGAGAGTGATTGATCGGGGTAATTATTGGTATTAATGGCCACTCGATGTTGTCGACAAGTTGGCTGGAAGGAGGACATTTTCCCCCGGTTAGAAATGAAGTGAAGTTGACGAAAGGGGACGAAGCGAAGTGAGTTGAGGAAACTCTCTTGAAAAGGGGTTTCTTGGCAAAGATGTTGAATATTGGGGAATGGCACTGAACTGAACTGAAACTCTGGAAGGATCATCCCATGATAAGCTAGTGAAGCTTATTTTTGGGTCACTTGGCGACAGCTTTAAGGAGAATATGTGCCACATGAATTCGCCTATCACAATTGACACTTGACTTGACAGTTTGCATTGGATGTCGCCAGTCACTCGCCAAAGAATATGGAATTTAAGTTTTAAAGATTGTTCCTGCAATTCTATGTTTTTAAAAGTACATGTTTCCTAAACTTCATTATGTAAAGAACCTCATAAAGCAATAACATATCAATTTTCTGTTTAAAAAGTTATTGAAAAAGTTGGTTTAAAATGCCTATTTTAACAGGTAAAGTATAGGATTGGCGGCAAAAGTTGGGTTGCTCTCACAGGGTTGCCGGGCTTCACCGACCCGTTTGACGAGTGTTTCGATACTCCTTCCAGAGTTTCAGTTCAGTTCAGTGGGGAATGGTAACGCATGGGGAAGTGGTTGATTTGAGGAGGGGGAGTAACATATGGCGATAAAAACTTCTGCGTTGGGTGATTTTCGATGCTGTTTGAATAAATGCACCCAAACCCCCTGGAAAACTGAAAATAGTTCAAAGTTATTTTTGGTGTTAAGGCAAGGCCAAATGTGTGTCGTACTATGGAGCTACACGAAGGTAATGGGCTTGTTTCAACTCTTTGTCAAAAAAAAAAATGAAATCACATTATGAAGAGCGTGACATCTTAAGAATAATTCCCATTGACGGACCGGCGTCATCATTTAGAATTGCAGTCAACAGAGAAGCCGGCACCCAATCCAACTTTTAAGATTGACTTTGTAAGCAGAGCGTTGGGACTTTGAGGCATAGTTTTTATTGCACTCTCACTCCACGAGTATTATTGCTCGGATTTTTAAGCTGCAGGGGCCTTCTATATTTCGGGACATTTTGTTTGGAACTGAACTTGGGACCTTTCGCATGTGAGGCAACTACCTTACCGACTGGCCTCCCCGCCTCCTATTTTCGTTGTAATTTCGATACGTATATGTTTGATGCATACGCCATATGTTAAAAAAATAACACTTTCGGATTATTTGAAGAGTGAATATCTCGTGAATATTTGAAATCATGCAACTTTTTCTATAGCAACAGTGGGAAAAGTCACGTGACTTAAGCAGATGAAAGTCCCCTATTGTGTATCAATGTGTGTGCATAATCTATTTATTATATCTCAAATCTCTTTTATTTAAATTCTAGTTTAATGACTTAATTGGGTTTGTATTAACAGAGAAGGAAATGAAGTTTATTGAAATATTTTTGGCCATTTTTTGTGTGGATAATTTTAGGAAATTGTGCGGCTTTTGTATGCAGTTAATGGTTGTTCGTTTCGGGTGGAAAGTTTGGTATTTGAAATATTTAATAAAAATACAATCGAGTCATTCCACGTCAAATCGACCAGCTCAAAATCTTCATGTCACAGAATTCAATCTTGATTTTATTCCAAGTACTAGAGACAAATTTATTAGACACGTATTTTTTTTTTTCAAAATTTTAAGAATTAAGAAAGTTATGATTTTTTGAAACCGAAAAGTTAAGCCTAACTTTTTCTCATTTAGCATTGCGGTCTATGGGAAATTTAGTATTTTCGAACGAGTATAACTAAAAAGGGTAACCTGGGAACAACTAACAAATTTTTGTATGGAATACTATTACTAATGGTAACATTTTGGTAAAGTGCACTGTTGTTCCCAAAACTCCTTCTACCAAAATTATTTTTTTTAAAGTCAGAGGAGAATAACATTAGTTCCAATGGAAAAATTTGTACAATAGGTTTGTGTTTATGAAAGAATATGTGCAAGCGACTATATTTTTTTAAATGAAGTATTAATATTAAAATGTCTCATATGATAGCAAACATTTTTTAAATACTTCATGTTATTGAAAAATTTAAGTCTTTTCCTCCTTTCAAATTTTAACTTATATTTATAATATTTTTTTTATTTAAATAAATATTAATTGAAATTTCAGAGGTACAAGGGATTTACATTTTTCGATAATACAGTGCTTAAAAGTATTTGCTATGGTATTTCAACGCGGTATGGTATTTTAACACGCTTGCACATATTCTTTCATAAACACAAACCTATTGTACCCATTTCTCCATTGGAACTAATGTTATTCTCCTCTTACTTTTAAAAAAATAATTTTGGTAGAAGGAGTTTTGGGAACAACAGCGCACTTTACCAAAATGTTACCATTAGTATTAGTATTCCATACAAAAATTTGTTAGTTGTTCCCAGGTTACCCTTTTTAGTTATACTCGTTCGAAAATGCTAAATTTCCCATAGACCGCAATGCTAAATGAGAAAAAGTTAGGCTTAACTTTCGGTTTTAAAAAATCATAACTTTTTTAATTCTTAAAATTTTGAAAAAATAAAAAATACGTGCCTAATAAATATGTCTCTAGTACTTGGAATAAAATCAGATTGAATTCTGTGACATGAAGATTTTGGGCTGGTCGATTTGACGTGGAATGACTCATTAGGTTATTTCGTAACACAAGTTATCGAGTTGAAAGAGCTTTATTTAATTTGCTATTAGCAAGCATATTTATAGCTAGCATTAATGAAATAATTTATCCATGTTGTAACTGAATTTATATTAAATGAGATAAATTCAAGTATTATAATAAAACATTTTTATTATTTCTTATGTTTACGTACAAAGTTTTGATCTAGCAAAAGAAATGTAAATTTTTAACTTTTAAGTATATCTTAATTTGTTTTCTACGTATATTTTTTAACTGTTGTAACTTTTCATAGTTGACCACTTTCCAAATAAACAAAGACAGTTAATTTAACTTTTTAAAAAAAAAATTATATTTCCAAAACTATTTTTAGTTTTTAATGAAATTATTTTTTCAGAAAATTAATACGAAATTAATGTTTTTCTTAATTTTTCGATGCCAATAAATTTTTCGCAGGCCAATACATTTTTCGCGAGCCAATAATATGTCAAACAAAGCTAAAATTGCAAATTAATTTACTGTATAAGACAAAAAAAAATACTTTTAATAGCAATTAAATTCCACGAATGAGTTAATAACTTTGATATTTTCAAGAAGAAACTAATTATAAGATCTCAAATACATCATAGGATCAATCCAGCTATCTAATACATAAACGGTCCATTAATATAATTTAATCTTGCTAATAGTTGTTTCAGATGAACCGATTGCCTAATGTTTGTTTTCTCTGTCAACAGCATGTGTAATAACTTTTACCCAAATAGAAAAAAGGTCCTTATCCAATGGAATATAACACACCACATTGGCCCTTTTATTTAGTTAGGGAACAGTGCTTTGATACGGAATACCTTTACTTTGATTTTTCCAATTGAACGAGTATACCTATTGTTTGTTTTTGCTGTCGAAAATGAATGTGCGTAGTGAAACGACTTTTACAGAGACGGTCTCGTAATTCATTACTTATGGTTTGTTTTTCTGCTAGTAGTGAATGTGCGTAGTGAATATAGTTTTACAGAATCGATTTAACTGGTGTCCTAATACGTACATTTTCATTGTCATATTTAATTATTTTTACTTATGATATTTGATTGTGATTTTTGATTATTTTATATTTATTTAAGATATTTTTTATATGTTATTGTTTATATTGAATTAAGATATTTTTATGTTAATTATTTTGTATTTAATTCAGATATTTTATTCCAGGCTTTTATTTTATAATCAATTATGATATTTTATTATATCTATTTTTTTTATTCAACTGGTATTTAATTTAATATTTATAATTATTTATGAAGTTTAATAATTTTGGTACTTTTTCCTTTCTAGGGCACAAATCTCACCAGAAGGAGTTTTTTGGTGTTAAAACACAGTATACCCAGTTAAAGGAACAAAGAATAAATAGTTCAAGGTTACCATTGGAAATATTTTGTTTGGCGGCATTTGTACCTTTTTTGCGACTTTATTGCTTGTGCCCGCGAATTGAAATAAAATCATACTTTTATATTTGTGATATTGAATTATGTATTTTGAATATTTATGTATCAGCTCTTTAATAGTGAATTTTTGGCGATTAAAGAATTTCAAACAAAACTTTTGAGAAGCATTTCTGTTTATATATTTCCATTATTTTATTACATTCCCAGCAGAACTGCGTTCCGTAGTAATGGGACGAGACCAGGGTATAGACCACGGTTGAACGATTGGTACCTGCCGTGTGTTACAGATCATAGTGTTTGTAGAAGCACTTCCATCTTTTGATTAGCATATATGGTTCCAGAAACAGTTATTTATCGCATTTAAGAACTCCCCAAACGTCGTATTGGTACAGATATGATATAATGGCTGGTCTGTTCAATGGCGACTTTTTGCGATCTCGAAAATTTAACGTAAGGTTGCTGTACCTGGTGCGGCCAGTATATCATAGCTGTTCCGTCGTATTTTGTCGCCGGACCAGTTATTAGGATTTTACCAAACTCAACTCACCGATAACAGTGAAGAAACAAGACGACTGCTGGTGGCCCACTGTGTTGTTCGCCCAGCAGAACATCGTACCGTAGTCCATGGGCGACACCGGGGTATAGACAGCTGTGGACGAGGTACCTCGGACCGTGTGCTGAAGATCGTAGTGCTTGTGGAAGCACTACGATCTTTTGATTAGATACGGAAGCACTCCCCATCTTTTGATTTTAGTATACATGGTTGCAGAAACAGTTATGTATAAACTCGCCAAATGTTGTATTGGTACAGCTATGATATAATGGCAGGTCTGTACAATGGCGACTTTTTGCGATCTCGAAAATTTAACGTAAGGTTGCTGTACCCATTGAATCGCATGAAATATAAAGTGGAATTTTCTAGATATGGGTATTATCGATGCTTGAAACGCAAATCGGGTGCGGCCAGTATATCATAGCTGTTCCGTCGTATTTTGCCGCAGGACCATATACTAGGATTTTACCAAACTCGACTCACCTGGCGCGATAACAGTGAAGAAACACGACGACTGCTGGTGCCCCACTGTGTTGTTCGCCCAGAAGAACAGCGTACCGTAGTCCTGGGTCGACACCGGGGTATAGGCCGCTGTGGACGAGGTACCCCGGGCAGTGTGCTGAAGATCGTAGTGCTTGTGGAAGCACTACGATCTTTTGATTAGATACGGAAGCACACTCCCATCTTTTGATTAGTATACATGGTTGCCAGAAACAGTTATGTATCGCACTTTAAAAACTCACCAAATGTCTTATTGGTACAGCTATGATATAACAGCTGTTTTGCTCGACTGCGGCTTTTGGCGATCTCGAAAATTTAATGTTACGTTGCTGTACCTATTGAATCGCATGAAATATAAAGTGGAATGTTTTCTAGATATGGTTATTATCGATGCTTGAAGCGCAAATCGGGTGCGGCCAGTATATCATAGCTGTTCCGTCGTATTTTGTCGCCGGACCATATACTAGGATTTTACCAAACTCGACTCACCTGGCGCGATAACAGTGAAGAAACACGACGACTGCTGATGCCCCACTGTGTTGTTCGCCCAGCTGAACAACGTACCGTAGTCCTGGGGCGACACCGGGGTGTAGACCGCTGTGGACGAGGTACCCCGGGCAGTGTGCTGAAGATCGTAGTGCTTGTGTACGGTGTTGCTGAACTCCCACTTGAAGGTCACATCCGGGGGTCGGCCTCTACTTCGCAGTGGACCGAGGCCGATTCGTTCAGGGCCACAGCGTAGGTTATCTGTTGGTGTTCCTTGCATACGGGTGCGTCTAAGTGGGAGAAGACAACGGTTTGTGTTACAATGGGGAGGCGGTATACAAAAAATAAATCCAGTGCAGTAGAATCCCGCTAATCCGAAAGGTACGTGACCGAAATTGTGCAGCAGATTGGTTTTGGTTTTTGAATTATCGTCGCACTAGAGCTACACGAGGGCTATTGGCGACGGGCGTCGTATTTTAGAACCACGGTCAAGTGACGAGCCACACCTGAATAGGCACCCAACGCAACCGTTAAGGGCGACATCGTACGCAGCGTTAGGACTTTGAAGGATATTTAACGTGCACTCAATTACACGGGGTATTATTCGTCGGACATTTTTGGCTGCACGGGCCATTTATAGGTCGGCAGCTATTTTGGCGATGCCCGGACCCGAACCTGGGACCTTCCGCATGCTAAGCGAGTGCTTAACCGATGGGCTCCCCAGCCCCATTGTGCAGCAGAAATAACAAAGTACTGCATATTTTGAGAAATAAATCTTACTTTGTAAGTAATTATATATTTTTTGTGTATTTATTTATGCGTATGCATTTATTATTTTAACCGAAAGGTTCGGGAATTTTTTTGATAAACTGATTTTCGGATAACCGGGAATCGGATAAACGGGACTCTTCCATATTTTTATTACAGGCACGTAATTTTAACTGTTTTTTTGTACTGTTTTGTACTCTGTACTCTGTTTAAACCGTTACAAAAAAACCTAACTTTGAGCTCAGAAAAAATATTGAAGCACATTAATTTTCTTTAATTCCTTAAAAATGCAATTTAAATATGGAATTCAATTGCCTACAATTTAAAGAATTATTTTAATGTTCTTGTTTTAAAAAATGTTTTCACAGCAACTATTACTATTGGTATGGACTTTGAGCAATCAGTTAAACAGTTAGGTAGCTTTATGCATAAAAAATAACAAAATAAAAATATTTTCTTAAAACTTACTATTTCTTCATCTGAAAAAAAAAAAACAAATTTTTTAATTAGACATTATCCAATACCAATTTTTGTTAATAATGTGTGCTTACACAGGATAAAAAAAATTGTAGCTCTTAATTTACCTAAAAGCCTTAGGGATTTAATCTTTACACAAACATGAAAAAATGATTTTCTAAACAGGCGTCAAAAACTGAGATAGGCTCAGAAAAAGTTTAATTTTTTTTCTGTTAAAAATATAATCTCGAAATTTTGGATTAGTGTTCATAAAGAGTGCCGTCTGTTGGTCTGTCTGTCTGAGACCACTCTACAGCTCAAACTAAAAGCAGCTACGGACTTCATATGTGAAGCACGAGTTCCTAGTACCTGTCAGACGTCGTAATAAGGTTTTTGATAAAATCGCGCATGCGTAAAATGCAGCTGCCATAAAACTTTTGTGGTTTTAAAGTTACGCCTGTGGTTTTAAAGTTACGTCATGTAGATATCTCAAAGAGAATAAAATTTCCTGTAAATGTACTTGGTGGTAATTGAAATTTATGTAGTGTTACCATTCCCTAGTTTTTTATTTCAAAGTTGACTGATCACATAAATTACTATGTAATGTATTAAGACCGTATTAGATGTTTTAAGGACTATTAATATATACATCCTAAATTTTCCTCAATACTCTTCAAAATTTTTCAATCGATAAACAAACATCTTCTCATATCTAGGGAGGATAGATTAATTTATCTGAGCATAAGAGTTCGTAAAATTAATCCCTAGACATTAATAAAGTTTATATTAAGAAATATTTTTGAATCCAGAAAGTTTGCTTCATGGTTGTGTGAACATATGATAACTATTGGTACTTAAAGAACTTTTATGGGGGAAATGAAACATTTAATATTAAATATTCGTGACATATATTGACTTAATTTCATTTTTAATTGCAACTTTTATTTTTTGTGTGTTATATACCTATTCTTATGATGACATCGAAACTTGTGATATCGAATAGTTAACTTTTTTAACTGTGCATTTTCTACCTTCCATTGAAGCCCATGTTGAAATGACAATTTTTCTGTACCTTTTTCTTAGAATCTATTAGATACTTTTTAATGAAATTGTTACTACACTCTAAAAAAAAATCTGTAAGTTTAACTAAGAATTATCTAGGAAACTCAGCTTCCATAAGTTTTTTTTAGTAATGTTACATAAGAAATATGTGTATATATTAACTAATTTAAAGCTTAGTATCCAATACAACCATTTAAATTGCAAGCATACTATAAAAACTTCAGTAAACGTTACAAGATATATTCTAGTAATCAATACATCCACTTATGTAGTATCTTTACTAGGAGAACCTTAGTAACTAGCAGTTTCAAAAATGTTAATCAAGAGGGCGGCCACTAATTTTCTGTTAGTCAGGTATTATTTCGACTTTTCTGGAGCAGGTCGGAGGATCTCGCAACCTCAAGATCCGCTCGGTCGTCTTGCAACGAGAAGTAGCACGCTTGTCCACGCGGTCATCGGGACACGTAGATTATTTGCTTGTAAATAATGAGGTTAAAATCTTGATCGATATAAAAGCTTTCGGATATGAAGTTTAGAAATAATTTAACGCAATTTGTATGTATGTGCTAAAATAAAAAAAACCCACGTGTTTCGGTTTCTCATCGTTGTGATATCGATTAGTCATAATTTTTCGATGAAACGTACATTGATTGAATTTTCACCTTTGACCGATATCGAATCAGACTTTTATCTCTTAGTCTCGTACATTTTCAATTTACGGATGCGATCACCGGTTAGTTTTTGCTAAATCCGATGGCCGATCGAACAAATTTCGAGAAACAAAACAATGCAACAAGGGAAAACGCATATCTCAAAAAGTAGCCAGGTGGCGCTGTAAGCGTTACATCAATTTACTTAGTATTTCTTAGTATTGCTACAGTAGTTTCTTTAGGTTACAGATGATTTTCTAGTAAATGGTGTTTTCCTGTAAAGTTACTAAGTAATCGTTAGTAAATTCAAGCCAAATTTTTTACAGTGTAGTTACTAAACAAGTGCTCAACTTTACTTTGGTGGAGGCATTTAAAAAAATGGTTGTTAAGTTTTTGAATTATGAAATTTTTGTGAAAATACACTTTTTTTTACCTAAAAAACAACAATAATATTAAAAAAAAGTAATACAGTTATATTCAAATCACTTCAGCTGTTTTTTTAAACTAAATTCTTAAATACGTATACAAAATGTCAGGTTAATACCTACTGTAGATACTGAGAAAAGGTACACGCACTTTGAAAAGCAAGTTTTGAGATATAAGCGTTTAAAGTAAACAATACTGATTCCACACCTATAAAGAATGAGAGGATTTTACCTAAGCAACATTTTAAATAATACCACGTGCTTTCAAAAAGTTTACTTTTCGCAACTGTTTCATGCACTATTTCTTACACTAATTGTGTGAAAAAAATATCATTGGTCCAAAAATATAGTTCACGCGCATTTATATCGTTAAATAAAAGCCGATCGATACATATCTGGATTTTATTAATATTATGAAATTGAAATTTTTACTTGAAATGTTGAAATCTTATGAAAAGAGTGAAAAAAAATCTTTTTTTCACTGCTTTTGGGTGAAAAAAGTACTTTTTCACTGTTTTAAAAAGTCTAACTTTTTGCACGCGTCTGATATTGAAATTATAATGTAAAAGTCGAATTTTTTTCACGCAATTATAAAAAAAATACTTTCAGTACTCAAAACTTTTATTTTCAGATATCCTTGTAAAGCAAAGAATTCATATTAATAAACATTAAAAACATATAAATGTCATTTTTGAAATTTTTTAAGGATCTGGTCCCCTTAAATTGTTTTGTGTACCTAAGTAGAACAAAGGTTTATGTAAATTGTTATAAATTTGGACTTAAGTCTCCGAATTGTAAACAATTTGTTTGGCATTATCTTTTTTCAGGTAGCGTAGTTTTACATTTTATTCCTGAACTTTGTTCGATTGTTTTCATTCAGTTTTTCTGTTGTTACTCAAGACCTGGAACCTGCCCATTAATCAATAATAAAAAATAAAGAGATTTTACTGTATTTGGGACTATTGCGTTGGGTACCTACTCAGGTGTCGGCTCTTCCCTTGACTGTGGTTCTAAAATATGACACCCATCTTCTATTGCCCTCGTGTAGCTAGTGTGACGATAATTCAAACTAAACTAAACCGAACTTGTATTTGACTAATATGTTTAATTTAAAAACACTTAATTTCTTCAAAACAAATTGAAAATGATATTTCAAAGTTTTGAATTAATATCAAATTATAAATGCTTCCTAGATTACTACCTTTACATTTTAGGAGCTATACCACAAAACACTACTTAAGTTTGCAGCATTTTTAATGTTCTAGGCGGAGGAAACTGCGCTAAGACAACGCTGCTGGCGCCAATATTTTGCCTGTTCCGATTGGTCGCTCCTTTGCGATACGTTCACCCTAATATTCGTGCGGCCTGTTACATCAAAATCGAAGGAAAAAAATAATTAATATTTCATCCCAACAGAAGCAGAAACTAATAAAAATAATAAAAATATGTCTTGAAATAACGAATAAATTGGTTTATTGAATGTGAAATGCCTTTTTTATTCGATTCTTGCACTCGAAAATGAGAACTATTTACCCGTTTTCTCGTAGAAGCTTTCTATACTGCAAACTTAATGAGTTTTTACTGTAGTTAGATGGTGCTTAGCATATTTAAAGAAAATTAATTCGCAAATATGCTTAGTGTAGTTCATTAAGAATTTACGCTCATATAACCTTTACTATGTGTACTGTATAGTGCGTAACGAAGTCAATTCGGCTACCAATATTTTAACTCATATTCATACATGTGCTTTAAACTTGCCGTACATTTTTAATTAACCTTCTAAGAGAGGGATAAACAAATTTACTGAAGTGCAAACTTGTTTCCACTGTAAGAGATTAAAATTTCATTTTTTAACTGAGAATTTGTTTTCTCGATATTTTTAAAAGTGTAATTCTGCAACACATTAGAAATTACACCTTCATATTGAAAATTTAAAAATTGTGTGAAATTAAAAAAAGTATTAATTTTTAGAAACTATGTGTGTTGCTAAAAACCCCTGAAAAAGTTAGGTGACTGATGAAAAACTACTCAAAGATTCATGTTATACTATATTGAAGCGCCGATCAGCAAATGATAAAAGTTAAATTTTTATAAATTCGTTTCATAATATACTAATTGGTTAGAAAATATGCTCATATGAAGAATATATGTGTCGATTTTTTTTGGGTATGAAGAAGGTAATCAGTTGGTCTCGGACTAATTCTTTATAAGATATATTACACAAACAAATTTCTGAAACCCACAAAATAGTCTAACAAAATTTATTTAGCGGGGTTCCTTTTATAATGGAATGAATATAAAGTTGTTTCAATCTACTTTAAAGTAAAAAATTCCACAAAATCAACATTATTCGAACCCACACGTTTTTAAAAACACTACTAAGAAAAACTAAGCAATGCTTAAAAGCTTTTTAAAGGATTAAATATTCACGGCGTTTCGTTTACGATAACTTTGTATAAAATAAAACCAGTTTTCGGAACCACACAGAGATTCGCCTTAGACTCATTATGGTCTGGAAAAAGTTTTACCCCGAGCCGGTATGTGTCAAATAATTGAAATTTATTTCGCTTGGTTTCTTCAGAGGTCTTTTTGTAAAATAAATCTATATTTAGGATATAATTGGACTCTGTGGGAATTACAAGACACGAGTTCGTTTTTTCTTAAGCTCGTAAGAAAATTGCAGAGTTTGCACGAAAAGTGGGATAAGTAACAAATAACATGTTTCAAATAACATGTTTTAAATAATATGTAACAAATAATATATAGCAAATAACATGTAACAGATAACAATTAACAAATAACATGTACAAATAACATGTACAAATAACATGTACAAATAACATGTACAAATAACGTGTAACAAATAACATTTAACAAATACCATGTAGCAAATACCATGTAACAAATACCATGTAACAAATACCATGTAACAAATAACATGTAACAAATAATAGGTAACAAATAATAAGAAATGAGCCTTAAGTTAAACTCTGTGATTTGTTTGAATCTCAATTCTCAAATTATTCAATTTAATATAAATTGAATGCACGTTTTGCGTTTATGGAGGCACAAGTACTAGCAACTTATAATTCCTAAAGACGACCTAGCATGGATACTACATGCCTTGTAATTTATAACCGCGGTCTAGTCACGGGGTCGATATGTGACTAACCGCAGGATACAAACTTAAAATGAAAACGTTCCCCATACGCTATAAAAAAAAATCTGTTCTCAGCTAAGGTGCTGAAAAAAGCAGAAAATCTTGTTTAATTTTTACAAACTATTTGTAATTTTAACGCAATACCTGGTTTTTAACAAAAAAAATGCAGAGAAAAGTCAATCCAGCTGCGAATCGAGACCCACTCTTCCGCGTAATAGGAGGGGATACTGCAGCAAACACATTTCGGGATCGAACAACGGACTTTTAGATATCCAGTCCAAAGCCTTCCAAATTGAGCTGGCACATACTTTTAAAAATAGTTTACATGGGGTTGAATGATTTTCGTCCGTAATATAAACGTAGTTAAAAAACACATAACATTATTATTATTAATTACATCAGATTTTACAGAATTTTTTTTTTATGATTTTTTTTTGTAAAATTATTTTTTTACAGGACTGTAAAGAAGTAATGGATTTAACATCATTGAAGTTTCATTGAACTTAAACCATTTTAACTTTACAATTTAAATGTTCAGTAAACCACGAAAATAAATGATACTCTTACGGGGGGAACTTTTATGAAACATTTATTTAGGAATAAGTTTAAATATTTTAAATGCGCGAAATATGTAACCTTATTGTTAAAGAGAAATGTATTAGGAAACAACAGTGTATGGTGGTTATAAAAAAAAGTTAAATTCTTCCTCAGCTACCACAGAAAATTCGAAATTTAACCTTTCAGTCCCAAAAATTTACTACACTACAGAAACATCTGATATTCACAAAATAAGCTTATTTTAGGTCAAATATACGAATTCCATAAGAAAAAAAAATCCATTAAAATTTTTTATATGGTTTTTGAAACAATGCCAAAATTCTTTAACTGTGGAAAACAACAAAATAAAAAAAATATATATTACCTAAAAAACACTTCGAGTTATATATTTTAAGGTGTCTGACCATATTATGAAAAAAAATTTAGTAATTACTTAACCGAAATAGTTTAAATTGTGTTTTAAATATGTGGAACTGAAGTGAACTTATCAAAAATCAGGAGAAACGCTTGTTGACTATTTTCTAAATAAAAAAAAATAGTAGTTCTGACTTCTATTGAGATTAAAGTAAAATTTTGCATTATAGAACGAAGTGTGAAGAATCGAATGAATGTGTGTTTGGATGTCATAGCGGGACATAAACATTTTGAAAAAAATATTGAAAGTGATGATGCCAAATGGCATCACTGGGACTGAAAGGGTTAATAGGGTAAAACTCTACAGTCTGGATTCTAGTGGTCTTTGGAAAGAATTGTGCTGTATTCTACAGGAATTGTCCCTTATGTGGATACAAGTAATATATTTTCCTCTTGATAAAACCAAATAAGTGCTATCTCGTGCGCATTTGCAGTTCTATTGTTCGATCACTAATCTGCATAACTTCTCTGTGGTAAAATGAACTAACTACAACGAGTAATTTGACCATTTTCACTCTAAAAAACCGTCTTTAACCCTTTCAGTCCCAATGACAATTTTTCATCATCATTATAGAATTTTTTTTAAGATCATCTATAGCCATTTGTAATATCAAAAAGAACATCATTCGATTCTTCGAACTTTTTTCTATTCGATATTTTTTATTATTCCTAATAGATATGAGACCTGTTATTTTTTTTTAAAAATTATGATCAAAAACATGATGATGCCAAATTGCATCACTGGGACTGAAAGGGTTAAGTATACTTTCTTGTATGTTTAAGAGTTAAAGAGTGCTTCCAACAATGTTTCAAGTTTTTAGTATAGAGACTGCAGGTTACCTGCCCATGGCAGTATTGTTCTATCATTATGTACATACTATTCATTGTTTCATTTATATGTGCTAAATAAAATCTTTTTTAATCTTTCTAAAAGTTTTTTGAACGTTTTCTCCTTGCGGAATAAACAATTACAATCGAGCGGGGTGCGTCGGTGGTGTAGGGGAGAGTGTTGTACCTTGGGACAATTCTTACAGTTTAATTTTTTTCTTTGATAATTGTAGTCAAAATACAAATTTAAAAGCAGCATTCAACACAACAATATATTCCTCTATAATATATTTTTTAAATTTTAGCTTGAAATTAAAAAATTGCCACTCATTTTAAAGTAGAGAGGATAAACTGTCCCAAGGTACAATAAGATGTGTACCTTGGGAAATACTTTATAATTCAGTCAATAGTCATACACTTGATCTAAATGTGTGTTTCCCCCCCCAGGAAACAAACATTATTGTTTTTTCAAGGAAATACACAAATAAAACTTCATAATTCAAGAATAATTTTTTTTATTTTTTTTAAAAAAATTATGCAGCAAAATTGCAAGTCCAAATTATTTAACATTATATGATGATACAATATGCTTTACTGTCCCAAGGTACAACACACTACATGGTTTAAGTAAAAAGCAAGATAGCGGCCAATCTAAATGCATTATCATTATTTTCTCATAACCAAAATATTTTAAAATCTTCTCTTTTATGAAGAAAAATAAAATGCAGTTGACTTTTTTGTAAAAGTACAAAGGTAAAAAATTGTATTAGAATGAGAAAAATATTTTACTTTAGGGTAATGAAATATTTTTTGTCACCAATTCATCAATTCAATGATGCTAGTGTTAAATTTTATTATGATGATGTCTGTTGGTTAAGGCTACTATTAGAAATAAACAATGTAATGAATATTGCCAATGGATTCTTAGAAATTGTCAGTATCCCAAGGTACAACAATCTCCCCTATATGAGAATGTTTGACGTGAACTGTAACATTAGTGTAGGAGTGGTCGTTCTAATTCGAACGAATTAAAAGCTTGGAGTTTTGTTTTTGTGGAATACGACAACGTTTAACTTATTCATGACGGCACTGTAGAGGTAGCCCTTCAAGTTATTATATAACTTTCATTATATAAATCTGTGTCCCATGTCACTCATTTTACAGCCCTATCAAATCGTCCAAAATTACAAATTTACTAAACTATTTTTTAATTGACGTGGTATAGAATCTTTTAATTATGTTAAATTATGATAAAACAACTTATTAATATACATTACAATCACCTGAGTTTGAAAATGTTTCTAGTACCAGTTTTAAGCACTTTCATATACCTCCCGAACTCAACGTTTCTAAAGATTATTTCGGTTTATTCCAATTCAATGAAATATTTTATTAGAAGTTTGTATCAATAGTCGGGGACATTTTCGCTCACCAGAAAGCCACTTTTCAAGTGCTTAAAGGAATATAATAATCGCGATAGTTAATTATCTCCAATGCCCCTGAGCTTATATATTTCGAGAATGTAAACCGTAATGAAAGGACGTGTGGGAAATAAGAAGAGATTATATGAAGTTGGCGGTGTTTGGCGCTGTTTTTGAGTGATGCTGTCTAAAAATAGGCCCCAGGAAATTGCACGTTTACAGATATTTAAAATTGAAAATTAATTTATTTCTTGACGAATGGGTTATTAATAATACTCAAGTATGATACTTTGTGTACACTCTTAAAACAAAGGAGTGAAATCCACGTCCAGTTGTAGAAGTGCATTTTCGACACCGTAAATACATGCATATTTACTCAGACTGAGTTAAAATCACTCGTTTGGAGTGATCCTGTCGGAGGTTTAACACACAAAGGATCCACTCCAAAAGGAGAAGTGCATTTTCCAGTCTGCGAGGAGTATGAAATCCACTGCAGACTGAGTGTAAATATAGGAGTGTTTGTTTTAAGAATCGAATGTTAAGTGTTGTTTTGGCTGTTAGTAAAGAGATCTTCAAAGTTTGTATTTTAGTTAGAACAATATATTTAAGGGAGGGGGGGGGGGGTAGATGTGGTAACTGGGATTTAAAATTAAATCCACCTTCTCTGCGTCAATGCTAACTGGAAATCTTTTTATCCAAAATTCCTCCAAGTTTCCCTCTTCCTTCCAGTTCCGGTCACTGAATATGTTTGTCTACAAAGCACAACCAAACGTTTTTTTTTCATTTTCGATAAATAACAGTCCCTAACGTTAAATGCCTATCCAAAGAATTCCATTTTAATAAAACCGAAATGAGTTTCCGACGGGTTTTCAACATAAATACTTTTTACAAAAATCTGTATCAGTTGAAAAAATTAGTATATAAACCCTATATTCCATGCAATATATATATTTAAAAAAAACTATATTAATTTTGTCATCATATCGGGGAAAGAAAAAACCCTGAAATTCTGCTTCTGCAGCTCAAAGACTATTTCCCCCCCCCCCCCCCCCCTTGAAAGAAAAACTTATCAATCTGGATCTTCAAATCATTCTCTGCCCCCCAAGCACCCCGCCCCCCCCCCCATATGGAATATACGAGATCAGTGGTGGCCAAAAGTGTGGACAATTTTTGAAAGTAATCAATTTCATGTGTTTCAACTGTTACCTGTGCTCTTGCATTTATTAAATTTCGCTTTAATACAAAACATTTTTGAATAATTAAATTGAAGGTAATTTAATGTGAGAATTTAATTAAACAAACAGAAATTAAAGGTTATAAAGCATTACAAATAAAGGTTTTATGGTCTCATTTTAGTTGAACAAACAAGCACAATCAATAGATTCTCTTATGCTGAAATGCAATATAATACCAGGTTTGGTGGTTCAATCAAATGACTTTGGCAAAACCAAGACACAAGATCTTACTATTAGTTGCATTACTTTATTTATTCGTAATACATATATTGAGAATCACTGCAGCTATCCATTTTTAATTCTAACAAACAATACACGATCTACATACAAAACAATCACACGAAATTACTTTGATAATTGATAGATGTTGTGTCCACGCGGTTATAGATTAAATGGGAACCAACAGTTCTCATAGACGGCTTCAGCGATCTGCACACAGTGGTCCTCAATAAAAGATTAAAAATTTACTTTTAATTTGATATACAATTTGTTTTATTTGAAATATGCAATTAATAATATTCTGTAATCACACAGAGTTGAAAAATGTGAAACTTTTCAAAAAAGTGTCCGCACTTTTGGCCAACCACTGTATAATATAAATTACACATAATAATATAACATAAATATATAATAAGATATAACATAAATCGTTTATGAAAATGACACTTTACGGGTGAAAGTCACAGACAGTGCCGAAAAGTGGGACTTTCGCACTATACTAAAACCGACCTAAAGTTTTGCAGCGGAGAAATGTACAGCGCGGAGGACACTGGCCAAACAACGCAGCTGGCGCCGAAAGTTATTCATATAAATTCACGCCAAAAGAAATCTAGGGCGCTACTTTTTGAAACGATGATAAGCTTTGCACATGGTACACTTGCTAATATTAAAGTGTCATCACTTTCAAGCTTCATCCGCGGAGGAAATATTTCCGAATGAAAACTCCATTAAGTTTCAATTCTACTAATATAAAAGAAATTCAGCTTTTAATAAAAGTTGTTTAAATGCTTTGAATTGTTAGTAAATACGGGGGTATATGGTAACTTATAAATGCTTTTGAAAACTATTTTGGTTATCCAATAAACGATGGTTTTTTTAATTTTATCTGAAAGTGATTTTAAGTTATTTTTTGGCTAGCTTGTGTTTGATAAGTTTTTCCTTTGAAAAATCAAGATATCGAGAAAACGTAACAAACCTTTTAAAAAACAGCTAAAGAAAAAGGTTTATTTTTATATTTTGTAATTGAAATCGGAGAGTATTCAAAAGGCACAAAATAAAATATATTTGATACATGTAAAAAACGGACACGGTGGTTCTATAACGATGTGGATACTTATATTCAGTTCCTAAATCCTCCATAAAGAGGCAATGGTCGACCCCCAAATTTTTTTTTTTTTAGGCTCAGGCCTATTGGCCATCAAATGTTTTAGTAAGGAGCTCTGGAATATAATAGGGTGGTGGGGGTTTTTATGCAAAATTGTACTGACTATTAGGTACTACTGGGCCCCCTAAAATTTCAGTGAATTTTTTATCATTTTGGAGAAGCCTTTTATTAAAAAAAATCTAGTCCTTAAATAACGAAAATGCACTCTGATTAAAAATGTAGGCTATATTAAATCATTGAGTGTTTTTTTGAATTTATTGAGCAACTTTATTTTAATATAGAGTTAAATTACACAAAAGTTACCTTAAAAGGTCATATAAAAATTTCCTGCGATTATTATTTGTTTTATCCC